>KZ345800.1:63795-78662 GCA_002352805.1 Teladorsagia circumcincta | reverse complement strand
TAAAAGTTCACTAAGAATTTTAACTACTTAACGGTACTCAGCAGAACAGAGTGAAGACTAGCACTGGCGATTTGATTAGAGTTGAGCATGAGCTCGAGCAATTTGAAACATAGCTCTATCACTCAAATGACAGTTGAACTCCAACTACCCGATTCGGTAGGTTACCCGATAAAAAAATAATAGAATTTCTCTCAAAGTTGTTGTACGTTTCTTTATGTTGTAGTGAAGGTAGACAGCATTGATATAGCAACATTCAAGCATATGAACCTTAAAATCGAGGAAGTTTTACAATTCAGGCTGCTTTCACATTTTGACGTGGACCAGGGACCCAGGAATGGGAAAAGGTAACTCATATCGCAAGGCGAAAACAATTCTGCCACGTGGCTGATCGAAATGTAGAAGCAGCCCAAAAAGAAGTTCGGACGCGGTCATATTGCGGTCTGGAGAGGGGCTTTTTGAGAAAGTTATTTAACAAATACCAACTCTTGAAAATACAAAAGTTCAGCTGTAAAGAAGGTGAGAGGCAATTGTTACGTTATACTTCAAATTTAGTTTGATTCCTTCTCTAGAGCAGAGGAAGTCGCTAATTTTACAATTACAACTTTGCTGGAACAAATTTCAACGAAAGACCAACACATTTGCTCAACACATCACGAGAGACGAAGAGCGATTGTTGTTATGCACTTTGCTTCATCGATTGCAAAGAGGAGGAGGAAATGATCATGCCTTCCCGAAAATGTCATGCTTTCCTTCGAACTGCTTCACTTCTTGGTATATCAGTTCTGAAAAAGACAATGTTTTATACAAGATCCTTTCAAAACTGGAAATGTTTATTGAGGGATAAAAAAATGAATAGGGATACTATTAATGGCATAAAAAACCCTTTTGCTCATGTGGTACACTAACAGGTCGCAGAGATTTTCACTCTTGAGAGAAGGCACGGCTAAACATTCCTGAAATGTCTCATATGCTGGAGCCAACCCTGGTTCACTGCCCTCGCCGTCTTCGGAAGGTCAAGTCATCCGATCACCGTCAGGCTCAAGTAGGTCCATAGTGAAAATGGAGTTGGAAGGGGCCATTCAATTCTTCGGCTGTAGCGATAAGCTTCGAGATAACGGTGATGATACCCTCAAGAGTGAAAGCTTTGACCTCGTCTGAAGACTTCTTTTCAAAGAAGCTTATTGATGTGGGCCGGCTGCATCAGCCTAGTGGGGCGCGGAGAGGGTATCCTGAGCGAAGAGCGGTATTTTTTTGCACAGGTTCAGAGGAAAAGGGCGAAAGGGTGGTTAGAGGAATTCCACGGTGGGTAACCACCAAAACGGCCCAAAAATAGATTGAAGTTTATGATGCATCGGCATTTCACCGGCTCTTATCAATAAGTTATTCATGGGCGTGTTGTCAAAGTCGTTTTGAAGAGACACTAGCTCCGCCACGCAGACCTCTGAAGGTCCGCATTCAGACAGCGGCTTGAAGGAACATGACCCGGGAAGGAAGTGAGAGCTCGGAACCTGCTCTATATTTCCGTGGAAACTGTTCTAATGTCGACCGTGTAAAATGCTGCTATGACGTGGCTCAGTAGATTTGAAGACTCCTCATTTTTCTGCCTCCCCAACTGCACATAAACTTACAGTTGCGTACATTCCCGGTTATTAAAAACCCCTCAAGACAACAAATACGACATTACAGATCATTTTGTGCACTGCGCTTTACCGTACCTTTCCATTCAGTGAGCGTCCTGTCAGCGCAGTCGATTTCTTCGTTGTAGCGATTCTCAGACTGAGGTGCATTGACTTCCTCATCCTGAAATTGAATACATTACTGAAAGGTCTATTCCCTCACTACATAGGTCAATATGTATATTCACGTTCACCGCTCGGAGATAAACTTACTCGGAACCACACTTTCACGTAGGGATGATTCAACGACTGTTCTACAGAATATCGATTGTCAGGATTGATCACAAGCATTTTCGCTAGCAAATCTCGGCCCCATTCGGCTGAAGAGAGAAGGTCTTATGGTTAGCAGCGATTTTTTGCAGAGAAAAATGAGGAGCAACCAACCTGTCAGATTTGCTTTGACGTTTTCAGTCTCTTTGAGAAAGTTCGAGTCTGGAGCAATTTGCTCGATAGGCTTGCCCACTTGTGGTGGAAGAGATCTCACGTACCTAAACTTCCATTTTTCAAAACTCTTTCATTGATCTAGAATACAATCCTTGCAATCCCAGCTATGGTGAAAGAGGCAAAACCTCAATCAATCCTTGCAATCTCATCAGGGTCGTGCGAATTGCTACGAGCGGAAGTGGCCTTCGTTTTACCGCATGTTGATGTATCCACATACTGAAGGCGAAGGTCACAATGAGAAGGCAGCTCATAAGAAAGTAAGGCAAAGATAGTCATCGGTGCAGAGATGAAGGAAAAAGAAACGGCCCAGAACTCTAGAAATGGGACCCCTTCTTTGCCCGTTGATTTCCGCATCGATCCGACTGTCATCAGTCGCTCTCCTCAACACTAACACACACTCTCTCTCTTCTGATCAGCTGGAGTCAGGCGGTGAGAGGCTGGGCGTGCCGGGTTGTGAATGCTGCGAGTATGGCCCTACTAGGGTGTTGTAACCATAGCTTCATTGCGAATCGCGCATCGTCCCGCTTTGCTGGCGAGGGAGGGGGAGAGGGGGGGGGGTGCTTGCCTTTCCACTATTTCCCCTTCCTCGACCTCCAATCTTATCGTGAATTCCTACTTCAAATCGATCTTATCGTGAAATCCTACTTCAAGTGATCGGATAATCATGCATTGAAGACATGCCCGAGGATCAACTTGGAGTGGTTCTTGCACACCAATAGGAGAGTAGAGTTGAGAGAGCGCAACAGATGAGAGGGTGCCAGTCAACATCCTCATAAAAATCTGCAGCTTCAGGAGCTTACTTTGCAAGGCCCTAGCGCTCTCATTAGGCGATTTCCATCCACGTCAATGCCAAATTCGTGATTGCTCCCTAAGGGTCTATCCTACAAACTGAAGGGAATCGCTCACACGACTTCTGCCTAGAATGGACCTTCCAAAAAACCCACGTACACGAGGGCATCCGCACTTTGGTAGCGCTAGCTCAGCAAAAGCATTTTCTGAGTGGAATCCCTTAGAGCAGAACTCCTTTCTTGAAAATCATGGAAAGCGCTCTATGCTCTTATGAAGAGTGTGAAATAACGAATATGAGTGGAGTCGTCAACACTGGCAGCTTGACCAAAAAGTTGTGCGCCAATCAAAAAATATCAACTCCTCTACATATTTTTCAATAACTTCCCATACAGTATATTCGTGCGAACTCCTCACTTCTGGAATAATTTTGAGCTTGACAGTGAAAGCTGTTCAGAACCTCAAATGCAACCGCGGCAGAAGGATGTGGCCCCCTCAATTACTTCACAGTATTTTTTATGCTACTGCTTCGCCTCCCAAACGCATCAGAAAGGAGAATAACATTCCACAAATTCCACAATCATTTTATAGATGCAAATCACGGCCCTGCTCGTGAATTTAGCCCAGAGATAAATTTATGACTCATGCGAAACCGTTTCGAGCAACAGAGAGACCACTCACATAGCGGCGCTGTCGCCAAGTTGCCTGACGAAATCCTCGCCTGGCGTGCCCATCTCATTGATGATTTTTGACCATTGGTCGACCCTTAATCAGAGAAAATAACAACTCTAAATAGTGCAGCGATGCAACGAAGGGACTTCGCGAAAAGCTGACCTGTCCAGTCCAGGAAATAAAACTCGATGGTTGATCATCTCAGCAAATATGCATCCAACAGACCATATATCCACTAAAAAAAGTGTTTAGAAATGCTACGAGAACTTCAGAAAAATGACACCCACCTTTTTCCGAATATGGTAAACCTAGAATAACTTCGGGAGCACGGTAGTAGCGGGTTACCACGTAGTCGCTCATCCGCATCGCTGTGTCAGTTGTCTTCTTCCTCGCCAGCCCAAAGTCAAGCACTTTCAGCACACACTTGTCGTTCACGACAATATTCGACGGCTTCAGGTCCTAAAAAAAATCAGTGGAGACCGTCAAATGAGCCGGTGAATGGTTTTGTAGAACTCACTCTGTGTATAACACCAGAGTTGTGAAGATGTTTGATAGCACAGAGCATCTGGTAGACGAAAAACGACAGTGTTCGATGGTCCAATCTGAACAAGTCAATTTTTAGAGGCTTAAAAATGAAAATGAAATAAAGATAGATAGCAAAATTTAAGAAAACCGGAAGACACGTTTGGAACAAAGCTCCACATTGCTCGGTCCATCCTCTTCGGTACGAACACTATCTACCTCACGCTTCACAGGAATATCTTCACAATTGAATACTCTAAAGATTTCTAAGGACAATGCGGAAATTAAACTCAATCATAAGATTTTGAAGCAAAATGTGTTCTTTCAAAGCGACTCTCTGCCCGAACATTTCCCTAACACGGTATTCGAAAGCTACAGGTTGACTGTGCTATTTGAAGTGTCAGTGCTGGTCAATATGAGACGGACCTTCGCATCGTAACACACTTGGGACTTGGGAAATATAATAAAAATAATAAATGACGGAAATGACCCAAAGGAGATCGAAAACCAACCGCAGCCTGCTGATCACCTCGTGAAGGTTGTGACTCATCAACTCCATCACCAGGTATACTTCACGGAATCGACTCAGTTCAGTTTGTGGAGTGAAAGCGCTTAGGAGGCGAATTATCTGCAAGCAGACCTTAATCAGAAAATAGTGTAGATAATGGTGAGTTAAGTAGCGATTTTTCTTTAGTATTCGTACGTTTCAGCAGCGAATGTGGACGCATGCGACGGAGTAGCGAGTGACATGACTACGATGCGCATTACCCAGGTATCAACCTCAAATAGAACCCCACTCTCACGAACCAAGCCTTCCCCCGCTTCCCAATTGTTACCACCTTCTAAGAGAGAAAAAACGCTAGTTTATCCGTCGGATTGTTCAGCCCCTCTGTGCCACATAACGTCGGAGATGCTAGAGTGTAGAGAAGCCTGGTAGCGTAGCTTACCAAATCAAAAACCTTGCGCTATCTACTACACGCCTCTGAAGAAGACTTAAAGGATAACACGCTAGGCCAGTGAATAAGGGTTCCAATTATCAATAGAGCGTGGCACGGAAAAATTAAACATTCGTCCAGTGACGCTGAGGTTCCAACATAACATGAAAACTATTAGTTTATTCATTTACAGTAGCAGTCAAGAGGGTTCGCCGAAAGTGTGCTTAATTTTCTTCTCACCTGAACAATTCCCTAAGCATTGATATGGTTGTTCTTTGGTGTTTTTGAGTTCTCGAGTCTTGAGTAATCAAAGACATTTGGTGGGAAAGTCTCCAACTTATTTTGGCTCTCTTTGTGGGGAAAAGAAAAAATGTATGGAGAACCGCATCGGCGAACACTTATGACTGCTAATGTATATGCCACCAAAATCCTGAATATAAATCAAACGTATGGCACATCCCAAAAATGATTGGGTTACGAAGCAATGCTCCACACTTAACTTTTCGTTCAGTTGTAATATTATTTTCGAATCTTTTCTTGACGCTTTACCAGTCGTTGTGATCTCTTCGTCCTGCCTCCTCCCCCTGCATCCACCCAAACATTGTGTAGTGCTTCTAGATTTCAAAGTGAACCCAAGTAAAGTCTCACACAATTGGGTCACCGTACACAAGTAAAATTGGAAACTTCTGAAGTTCCTCTGAGATTTGAAAGGATCGCCCGAAGATTTTTTGAAGAAGTAGCAGAAGTGGTTTATCGCTCGTGGCGCCTCTTACCACGAGCACGATTCAGGGATCGAATCCTGACTTGTGAACCGGATAGGCCAACCAAACGTTGCACCCCTCCGTGGTCGGTTAATTGGTACCAGGATTGGCTGTAGGAGGAACAAGACAGTGAACTGTACATTGGTCGCAGTTCATTGTGTGGGCGAAAGGCACTCAAACTGCAAAGCATCGCTGAATGGAAGTAGAACATGTAACTCATCTTAAAGGGACTGGATGACTGCAGATGCTTTTTTCTTTATCCATTCATGGAAAGGTCACGCCTCAACCTAGGAGGACGCGCTTCATAATCACATTCGCAAAGGGTTACGCGAAGGCATGGAAAGAACCCCTTGTAGCGAACATAACCGTGTATGCACATCATGTTAATTCACAACAAGGTGCGCCTAATTCTGTACGCTCTCCCTCTTAAACGAAGCAGTACAACTCTGCATTTTTTAGCTTGAATGAAGTCTTCGTGTAGTATCCATAACTTCGAGTCGAATAGTAAGAGAGTAGGGGCAGAGATTGAGTTATGTCTTCGACCTCTGCCGCCATCTTGAAGACAATTATGGCCAAAATATTAACCTCAGAAAAGTGGCAGGTTAGATCATGTGGATCTGAACGTTCTGGCTTCTGCGTCACTTATGCTGGATTGTGAAAGGGAGAAGAAGAATTTCTTTCATACGCGATGCTCCTGCGTGACGACGACTACGTGGAGAAGTTATTTAAGAAGCCATTCCCTAGCTCAGAATTGCGATCTTCTCAAACACTAGCCAGCAAATGTTTCTCCCATGACACAATAAGTTTAGTACGGTGTTGGGAACGATGAGCCTGAATATTCATGAAGGCTCGTTTGAGAAGACCATTTTTGAAGCAGAAATGTACTACGAAAGGAGTTGTAGGAACAACCGAACAACATGAGGTCTGGATTTATCCCGAAGCATCTGTGTCAAATCGTGAGGACTCTGTTCTTCCCTTTTATGAAAACCATGGACTGATTTTGCATCTGCTACTCGCCCACACACGAACTCATCGTGGATGACTAATGTAAGACTGAGATTAAGACTAATTGCGCTCTGTTATCAGAACGCGTGAGAATTTGATGAATCAACGATTCTCCCTTGGCGATATAAAAGGACGCACTAACACCAAAGGAGTGAAAATTGAGCGGAAGGTAATAAAACCTCTGAACGAACTGATTGTGTTATCAATGGTATAAATGTTGAAAAGCTAACTTCTATTTCAGAAACGAGAAGAGGGTCGAGTACAGACCTAACACCAAAAGTGTGGACGTCTAAAAAAAGTGGCTATTACTTTTTTGCGTCGTAACTTGTGGTGCGTGGTCTGCACTCCACGCTCTTCTCGTTTTCCAGAATAGAGAGTAAATTATTTGAAACATTTTCGAAGGTTGAACATCTCTTGGTTACCTGAAGCAGCGGTCAAAAAAATTGAAGTGACTTGGCAAAATATTAAGTCGATGATCAAATATGCCTAGAAACGATTCAATCAGCTGAGAAACATGACAGCGTTACATTCAGAATCAACTGAAATTTCACCTAAAAGTCAGCAAGAAAGTCCATGAGTTTTCTCACGTTTGAAGGTGAATCTCACAATTGGACTGATGTGAGAGCAACCATCGCTTCAGTAAATGAAGTAGCTGCGGTGGCAGCTGCATAGATGTTGCCCATTTTGCGCGGCAAAGGCACCCGGCATTCACGAATTAGCGCTCCGGCCATACACTTTTACGAATGCGTGAATTCCTGCGTCTCACTAGTCCGTATGTTCTTTCGCCTTGAGGCCTCGCATTTCTCCTCAGAATCATATCCACGAGAAAGTGCCTCATATTTTGAATTATTGCAGCGATTTCATTTACTTTTTTCTTAACATTTTCGCACTTCCAGCTTCACTTCTGACGCAATATCCACACGTAGCCCATCATGAAAAATAAGATTACGAGCTTAAACCAGGAACTCACATTCGGGTGCTTTATGGTAGTAAGTAGGATAAACTCGCGGTAAGCTCTTCGAGCGCTCATCGTCATCACGAATGGTTGTTGCATCTTCTTAATGGCGACTTTCGTCCCGGTCAAAGTGTCGTCAGCAGACCTAAACCATCGGTTTCATAGGGAAAATCCTTATTATAACTGCATGGAAAGCGGACTCACACAACAGTTCCTTGAGCACCAGCATTCAGAAATTTTAAATTCGCGTAACGTTTAGGAATCGTAAACGAACAAGAAGAACCTGAGTGTGGATCCTGGAAAACGAGAGTTCCAGACACCCATGAATGAAAAGGTCCGACTAAACGTACCTCCACAATAATCTGGTGGAACTTTGAAGTGTCGTAGTCGCATTCAGAGGGGATATTGCCGTTGCATTGGTCCACATCCATCGAACCCCTACAAAGGATATACACTCATTGGGGCAGATGTTAAGAAACGAAAATCATTACGTTGAGCAAATCAAAGACCTTTGAAGGAGCATCTATGCAATACATTAAAAATCATTGGAAATACATATTCGAATGGTGTTCAAATACGAATACCAAGTTGTTACCGACAGATGAGACAACGCATGAGAGGGGTCCATGGAGGGACATAGACAAAAACTACGAGAAGAATTTTGAGATGTATTGGTGCCTCAAATCTTGAAAAGGCCATAAAGTAAAAGCATAAAGCATTTGCCGTTGATCAATATTTGTAGTGGCGACTTGAATGCGATTTGGTCTATACAATGTACTGCGGAACCAGCCGATGTTCAAGTAAGTGTTTTCATCCTCCCAGACAAGACTGATACCAAGTAACCGACTCCGGAGGGATAGAAGGCTTGGTTGGCCTGGATTACGCACGACCCAGAATTTGATCCTCGGAACGCGCGCGTAGTAAGCGTACCACTTGCCACTATTCCGCCCTTTGAACGACTGGAAAAAATCCGAATAAAATGGCGCTATTGCAAGATGCAGAAGCATCCTCTACGACTGAGCTTAGGAGTGCGCAGGAACTTGAGACAATGAAAACTGCTCACAAATACTAAATTCTCTCTTTCACCGCCTTAAGGTTAGCCTCATTTTCAACAGAAGTGGGTGTTTCACGGTGTTTCAAATGCACTGTTACTACAATGCCCCATCTGTTGCGATAGCGCCGAAGTAATTTAGGACGGCACAGCTTTTTTGGAAGACACGTGCTTCTAAGAAAGAATCATGAATGAAACGATTATTTCTTATTCCCTGTAAAGTTTCACCACACTTTAAGGCGGGCGTCTCTATTAGGTTACATGGTTACTCATAAAAGTTCTAGTTAAGTACACTTGGGTAAAAAGGGGTTGGAATGAGGGCAGGGCACTCACTGTTGTCTTATTCTTGGTACTAGGGAGCACTCCTCTGAGCTCTAACGACTCATTCGAGGTGCACTTCTGAAAAGGATTGGTGAATGCTTCACATCCCACACGTCCTGTCCATACCCCACCTAATTTATTTTACATGTTCGTCCACCCTGGAGCTCTTCAACCCTTGGAAATAGGCCTAGATGTCCATTCCCCTGCTTTACGACAGTTTCCTTGGCTCATCGCGGGCCGAAATGTGAAAGGTCTTCAGGTAGGCTTCTAAACTGGACCGGCACTTGTCAGAAGTGTGTTTCAAATGAGCCGATCCTGCGTCATTCAAACTCTTATTCTTATCTTCATAATTAGAGCATAAGCGTCCAAGCGCCCCACCCGTAATCCAGTTTCACCAACACCTGTGAACGTAAGAGGTTCTCCAGTGAGGTAGATAACAAATCGTTTTTACGAATCAGATGAGTTAATGGTTTGAGAATTTGCATGTTTTATTGTATCAAGTAATAGAAGAGCGAGCGAGAAGGAAAGGAGCATAGGAATTCTTGAGGGTATTAGCTGAAAGTGAAGCAGAAGAAGACCTACAATTGGAGTGGAAAATTATTGATGTAATTCTTCGAGATTCCAATTGCTTAGGTAGTACAGAATTCCAGATAGAACGTGTTAACGGCACCACAGCATCAGATCCAGAATAAGCCGAGCCAGGATGGCGGAAGGTCGGTTCACAATTGCTTCCAGAAGATTGCAACTTATAGTTTTTGAGCTGTAAATCGGTAAAGGCGATTTGCAGTTTGTTCCACGGATGGACATCTGGGTGAGAGACAGCTATCAAATATTGAATTTAGTTACGTTAGGGTGGGAGCAGTGGCTGGAGGGACGCTATTATGCGCCGAAATAGGTATCAAATCTCGGCTCGTGTCTAACCCAAGCCAGAAATTTACAATGTTCATACTCGAATTTCACGAAAAAACGTCCAGAAACAATTTTTTTCATTTGTTTTCATGCCTTCAAAGTAAGGGAGAGAGGAAAAGGAAGAAATACAATCAAAAATGAGATAGACGTGAGGGAAAGCCACATGCACCTCGTTCAAACATATCACATAAAGATTTAGTAGAAAAAAAACTAGCTGCAGAGTCACAAGCCGGTTTGTAAAGATATTTATGACCCACTTTCCCACTTCCGCGTACAGCAAAAAGATGGCTAAAGCTACATTGCGAAGAGTTGCCACATGTGGCCACCATCCTTGCCTGTGGAAAATACTTATAATAGCTATCATCCCATCCCGTCAACAATCCCAACGGAAGTGAAATAGCTCTTGCAGCGTCGATTGGGATTGTTTCGATACGAGAATGGGACAGAGAAAGATAATTATAGGAGAAAGTCATTCTGTGCAATGCAGCTGGCCGCGATTATACCTGGGTGGGCCAGTTTGCTATATAGCCTCCTTGATCTAAATATGAACCTCCGACGTGAAGCCCAGACTAATACAACCAGGTGGTCAAGAAAGTAACATACTTGTCGACCTTTAAGATTGGTGGGTGACTGCATGAGTGAAATTAGCAAGGGAAATGGGCATAGATCCCCATATTACGAGAGCTGACCAGAATTAAGCGCGCACAGAGAGTAAGCAACCTTTTGGATAGTTCACTGCTCCATGAAATACTATGACCATAATGAAACTACGAAAAAAAAACACGATGCCGGGTCGATACAATTGCAGAAGCGCGAGCGCAAACTGAGTCATGTGGAAAACAGTAAGAAGGGCATAGAAAACAATCACTACACACATTGATCGAATCTGTGTCTACATAACAGCGATGCGAGGTTAGGGAGAGTGGGCGACGATGGGGGCCATTATTGGGCTTTTTGTTTTGGTTGGGTTGTATCACTGAACTGCTAAAAGTATGGAAACTCACAGTCAGCGTTATGGAACTGATGAAAAATATAGTTGGCTAAAACCCTAGAGTGAGCATGATATAAGCGGGAATATACAATAGGTTCAGGAATCAGACTGGCTTACGATTCGCACGGAACCACACGGAAGTCAATGAAAAATATCCCCTGTACTCATCGATGAGGAAAAGACACATTGTAATTAATACCATACAGTAATATAAAAGAATATACTGAGAAAGGAGTGAATCAAAAAATCGTCCAGGTCTTGAATTTATTGGCACAATTTCTCTTATATTTTTACACTTTGAAAAATGCATTGCTTGGAAAAGAGCTTTTTCAAAAGTTTCCTGTAAAAAGCTGACGAAAATGCTAGATCAAGAATGGTAGATTCATGTGAATGTTTACGCAGTCTCCCATTTCGATGATGTCATTCTATTCGCGTTGTTCGTTACCCTTGCAGGCTTCTTTCACGCACGAAGAGTGAGGGAAACAGCTGCTAGTTTATGCTGTTTATCTTCCTTTGAGCCCAAAACTGTCTCAATAGCTTGAAGTGATGAAATTTTAGTTTTTCGGTTCTCTTAGTTCCTTCCCCATTTGTAAAATTATAGCTGTACCGTGGATCCTTTCAATTACGGGCTCGCTCATATTTTCCCTTACATTAGGCTTCCTTTCTCAGTAATTTTCTGCAAGCCTGTTTAGAAACGGAGGGAGGTCGAAATCGCTCCACTTAAGCTTACGAAGTCGTTCTTATGTTTCGTGTTCTACATGATCGCTTCCGAAAAAAAAAGACTTTCTGCGGGCCAGTTATCTGATCCCTTGATAACAAGTTCAAAACGTACTTCATACCGGCCAATTCTGCAGATCTAAGTTTGCATACTCGCTTTCGTACCTTGCCCGGATGAATATAGGGAAATAGGTCGGCGTTTGTGTCTTTCCCCAGGTGGGTTTGTTACCGATTAGCAGATCACGGATGTATATGTATATTACTCTGTAGGCTTCAGCAGGGTTGGATCTAGGTTTCATCGCAACATGCGATGGTACAAATGGGGCCATATGCTACTAAACCACTACTTTCGCTCCCCGAAACGTAAATATATGGTGTGAGGAACGAAAGCGAAATGAATTCCTTCCCCAGATAAATTTAAGAACGCCTCGTGGTTTATTCCAGAACGGGAACGTTGATAGGAAGAAGATGATTTGGCCCCAGGGTCTCTGCTCTTTGTTTCCTTCAGAAGGCTTCATTTCGCAAAATTTACTGCATGCTGAAAGGGTTCATTATTGAACCTTATAAGAAACGCTCTCAAGGTAATGGAACCTAGACGAATTACGCAGGAACATATCGATCCTTGGTGTGTGTCTCCCGATGAAAATGCTTCGAAATTCATGTGACAAGTGAAACATTTCGAAACCATCTGAGAAATGGGTATGGTTTCATCGCCATAAAGCGCTCCTTGAAGATGCAAGTTGGTCCGTTGGTTATAAGGCTTCCTTTTCTTCAGAATTTTGAGCGTTCAATAGCGGAAAAGTACGCGATAAGGAGACTTTCACCACTCAGACGTCACTCTTCGAGCACATTAGCGTCCCTTAACTTATTCCCCCCTCTAATATCATGTTCTCTTACCATGAGTTAGTAAGTTTACCATGAGATATAGGCACATGTACATGACTTCATCCGTTTTCTCGATAAGCCATAGCATTTTTGAAGTGCAATTTTTCCTCTGAAACACCACTGCTCAGTAGTAGAAGTGATCCACTATTCGCGAACAACTTCACTGCTCTATCCTCCCATGTCTTTCGTATTCAATTTCGTTATTACTTAGGTAGAATTTCAAAACTGCGGGACCATGAAAATGACTGCATCGCTTGACCCCCCCCCCTCAAGAAAATGAGGAAAACCAGCCAGATATACATTCCTGACCTGGACATGACTTTTTCTTGACATTCCACTGGGTTTTCAATGTCTCGGCTGTGAAAAATTTTGGCCTAATTTCAAGGGATTGTGCTTGACAATCAAGTTCTGACGAAAAAACCAAACTTGGAAAAGGAGCGATGCGACTTGCTTAGGGCTAGTTGCGGTATGGCAAGTTTTCGTCGACTGGACCTCACACTTTGCAGGCTTGAACTTCAAAAACTTCGATACCTTGATGGAAGTGATACATTGCATTTTGTAGAACAAGCAACTCTCTTTCGAGTGGTATATAACTTGATATAAAATCATATAAGTTTAGCACAAAATTTTTGGTTTGAATAGAAACGACACTCTTTATGGGACAACCTAATAATTAAAGCCACAGTCTCAGAACGAATTGAGACGTTAAGCGGTCAATAACGAAGTTGTAGGTAAAGAGTTGACTGGTAATAAAGGAAAAACAAAGAAATCCGCTGGCGAAGCCTTTTAACAGGTTTCACCCGGTGGACGAGTTGTCTGATCTACTTGCATCGCCGGATCTCAACCGCATTAGTCCTAATACATTGAGAGACATATGCATCATATAAAAATAGAAATACATCATTCAAATGAAATAAGTAAGTAAAACCAATGAAAAAAAACGCGGCAATGATTGGCAAATGGGCGTTCCTCAAAAACTTGCGTACTCCCCTGTCAACGGTGTCTTCCTGGCTTCTTTGCGGCTTCCTAAGGTGAGTTTTCTGGGGCCAGGTGCAGCAAGCCCCAACTAGGGGATGGGTCCCCAAAACTCTGCATTTCTGGACTCTTCCCCTATCGTTGACCACGAATGTTGTGTCATCGACAGAGCAGAAACGCAGAGTTTAGGGGACCCATCCCTAGTTGGGGCTTGCTGCACCCGGCCCTGGTCAGTGACACTTCCTATGGTCTTGATTAAGGCTAGCGCACCATTTCCACCCCATAGCATAGAATTCGTAGAGTCCTGGCGAGACTGTTGCTTTAATGCTAAGCCACTAAAAGTTACTTTGTTTGTCTATTCGAAGAATAGGCTATATTGCTTGCTACACACTTTTGAACATTTTATATGCGAATACTATTTTATGTTTTGCTAATGTAAAACCGTTTTTGAGCAGCATTCATTCGTCAACAACGACAACGATTATATGCTTCACGTAGCTATAAGAGAGGGTAAAAAGCTGAATCACCCAATTATTAGTTATCCAAACTAATGACGCATAGAACATTCAAAGGTATCCGACAAAAAAGAAAATGAATTCATATCCAATAAATATTAAAAAAAACCGTCACTATGAGTCATCCACAACCGTCATATGTATGTATGAGCAATTTCAGCGCCATTTTTTTCACAACCACGTTTTCTCCTGACTTGAGCGAAAACAGCCTTGTGACCGCACCGATTCTCCGATTCTGCGTCACCTTATTGCATTTAGGCATTTTTGATAATTTTCCATCCACACTATTACCCCTTAACTTGATTATTGACTATGAATATGTTATTTTTCGAATCTGACAATCAATCGAGCAATTCTGGAACATGAAATTTATAAGTTAAATCCCGTGAAACGAATCCTCTTTATTTCGGAAAACGAGAATAGCGTCGAGTGCAGACTAAACTCGAAAAGTGACGACGGCGAGGAAAATAAACCGCGTTTTTCTTGGTCAACTGTGGTGTGTGGTCTGCACTCGACGCTCTTCTAGTTTCCCGAAATAGATTGTACCTTGCATGTGTAAGCGTGTCCACTGTTGAGCCATGCTCTTGTGAACAAAGGGGGAGTTATATTAACCACAATCTACTACATCAAAGTCATGGAAAGTCAGGCTAAATTGAGCTCGGACCAGGGGACAGTCTATGTACATCTTCAAAAAGGAAAATGATGATTTGGATGGAGAATCTTAAAGTACAAAGAAGAATCAATAAT
>KZ345798.1:85993-98509 GCA_002352805.1 Teladorsagia circumcincta | reverse complement strand
AAGTGATAACAGCTGATAAGAGCTGATAAAAGGCGTCAGGTCGCAAATTTCACGAAATCCACAGCGGGTGTCCTAGCAGCGGTGAGGCGTTTGTTCCGACAGGTGTTGTGGAGGGTGGGACAGGAACATGTTTCGTGGATGACACAAAATGATAACGGCCGATAATAAAGATATGCGTAGTCCGAGTCCCCCGAGTCCTCTAAAGCAGACTCTAGATGACTCATCTTTCAATTTCGTTTCATACTGTGGGACCGCTAAGCTCCCCAGTGTTGTTGAGAATGTGTGGTAGATGTTCAAGAAATACGACAGTAGATGCTGGGTATTTCTATTTCAACATCATTGACGTCAAACATTATCCGACCGCTAAAGCATCCTGAAGCTCGATGCATGGTGGTTGTTTACAGACACCACTCTAAGACACTACTCTATCTCCACGCTTCACCGCGCGTATCGAACGGTAACCTTCAGAAGAAATGGGCAGCCTATTGAACTTTTATCTAATTCATTTCACGAAGCAACGCATTGTTAAGTGATGCTAACGCTCCACCGGCTGTTCACTTCCACCGAAGCCTTCCGTATCATGCGCGCGTGGCGTGCGGCGCTAAACTGGTTTAATTATAATGAGGTACTTGGTTTCCGACTTCAATCTTTTTCGAGAAGCCAGTGTCCCAAGACACTTGTATTTCAGTATCCCTGCGGGGAGGTCCTTGACACGTATTCTATTTGGAAAAATGCTAAACGTAACGGATCTCAGTGGTAGGTTAGCTTGCGCATCCCCTAGATCTCATCGTTATTCAGAAGGTAGGAAGATAGCGGTTCCCTTCCTCTGAGCCAAGAAATAAAAAGTAGTACCCCAGGCGACCTAACAGCTTGGTGAAATTTGCTGGTTGGGAAGAGTTCGACAAAAAAGGTATCGGAAGCCTGTTTCAAACATGCCGAATGAAATGTTTTAACTTATCAAAATCTTTGGTAGGCCTACCAGTTTTCGATTCTGAAGATAATTCTATTTCTCGAAAAGTGTCCACATATATTTGATACAAAGAAAAAAATTTCAATCAAAAATAGTTTGTTAAATCAAGACAAAATCTTTTGCCCAAATTTTCATTGTAGGCTATCGACGACGGGGATTCGAGAGGTAAAGGTTTCATTGCAGAGCAAGTCTTTAGCCCGGCCTGAGAATCGATTTTAGGGTGTCCACATACTTTTGGTACGCACTGTATAAAAGAAGCCGATTGCAGGCTGACGAGTCGGGTTCGAGCTGACCAAGACACCGCCTACGCATTACAACAGTACAATCGTGTAGGGGGAAGGGAGGACACTATCATGCACATAACTTGCTTTAATAGCATAATATAGGCTGTAGAGTTAGATGACCTGGATTCGTGCGATGCATCACACCGTAGTGACCTTCCTTTATGCGTGAAAGGCAATCAGAGTAAATAAGGTGAACTGTTTCTTGACGTAAGCCACGAGGAAATTCTTTTTTGACTCACTGAGCCACTGAGGCTATCTCCCGCTCGCCTCTTCGAGCTCAGTCCCTTTCTCTCTCAGGCCACTACACACCTATTGAGCTTAGGCCCTCCCTTTTACAGGCCACAACAGTTCCTAAACACCTAACTCTTGAACGGCTTTCATAGGGGTATTCTCGCCCGAACACTTACCCTCGGGCAAGGTGGTCTCTCATTACCAGCTGCGACCAACTACTACCGTCTTCGCCATGTTCTACAGCGTTTCACGCATGGATGGTCTCTCGTTATGACTTGACAAGACCCAGTAGAGTTTAAGAGAAAGAAGCCGTGTGCGTTGTTCGTGAGTAAAGCATTGATCAAAGACAAATATGGTAAATTGAGCAAGGAAAGAATAAGATGAATCAGAAGAATGAAAGAGAAGAATAAGATAAAAGAGTCTCTGCGTTTCGACTGATATGAGCGCATCGATAGTAATGAGAAACTTCCAGTGGCTGGCCACTTTAAGAAATTTTGGAACCCTGTACACTTCATATTCTATACAATCTTCGGATCTTCACTCATTTTAGGATCTGGTTCCATTCCAGGCCGTAAATTTTATCCACATCTAAGCGCTGGCGCCAGTTCATTGAACGGACCCGTCGATTTTATTAACAAGAAAAGGGTCCCAAGTCGCCATGGCCATTCAAAAAGCGATGCATATGCCTAGATGTATCTACGAACGCTGATCTGAAATCTACCTTCCAAAGCTGCTAAGCGATTTTCCGAATGGAATCATGAAGTATTGTAAAATAGCGCAGCAGCAGTGGTCGGGACTCACACTCAAAACACCGTAGGATCGGTCCCCTATCGTTATAACTGTTTTGTGTTCTTCAGAAATTCAGTTAAACCAGTTTTGCTCCGCTCACTATCGCGCGCATGTGAACGTAGACAGCGAAAATGGATTTGACCGGGCTATTTTATTGGAAATGAAAGCGCTTTTAATGGATTTGACTGATGTTATTAACGAAAGCAGATGATAAAGCAGTAATTTCCCACAGTTCGTCAATACCAATAAACATCTATCATTTTTCTAGAACTAAGAAACTCTAGCAGCCGAATGACCTTTGGAGCTTATGCAATACTTGAGCTTCTTTTTATCAGCCCTCAGCGTAAACATCTATCATGCTTTGGATGTTGGGATGGTATAACTGTCGAAAAACCTCCAATGCCAGTGATGAGATAGAAATACCAATAATTATCGCACACGGGCAGACCATTTAGGAGGCTCGCCGGATTAGCGGTCGATGGATCACGACGACATCGTGCAGAAAAAGATGCTTCCTTATTGCGCATCTGGATAAGAACTACCATGAAAGTCGATATCCTACGCTTCTTATCAGCCCAGATCAGCTGTTATCACTTCCTGGTCCCCATCAAATGTAATCCCGTCGCAACCTTTATATTGTAACTGTGCAACAATGCCTCCATGCTGCTGGGCTTTGCGCTGCCAGTGTCGTGAAGTTCCCCTTCCAACGCTTATTATCAGCCACTATCTGCTGTTATCACTTTCTGATCCCCATCAAATATGTTTCCGTCCCACCCGCTACGTCATAGTCGGAAGACAGCGCCTCACCGTTACTGGGCCACACGTCATGCATTTCGTGACTTTTGCGTTCCAACGCCCCTTATCAGATCTATCAGCACTTATCACTTTCTGACCTCCACCAAATATGTTCCCGTCCCACCCGCTACATCATAGTCGGACGACAGCGCCTAACCGCTACTGGGCCGCGCGCCATGCATTCTGCGTTCTAACGCCCCTTATCAAATCTTATCAGCACTTATCACTTTCTGTCCCCCACCAAATATGTTCGCGTCCCACCCGCTACATCATAGTCGGAAGACAGCGCCTCAGCGCTACTGGTCCGCGCGCCATGCATTCCGTGACTTCTGCGTTCTAACGCCCATTATCAGATCTTATCAGCACTTATCACTTTCTTTCCCCAACCAAATATGTTCCCCTCCCACCCGCTACATCATAGTCGGAAGACAGCGCCTCAGCGCTACTGGGCCGCGCGCCATGCATTCCGTGACTTCTGCGTTCTAACGCCCATTATCAGATGTTATCAGCACTTATCACTTTCTTTCCCCAACCAAATATGTTCCCGTCCCACCCCCTATATCATATCCTGAAATCAGTTCCTGACGACTGCTGGTTCGTGCGCTATGAATTTCGTGACAAACACACACACACAGACATACTTAGCGAATTATATATAGTAGGATAGGCTATCAGAAGCCGCTTATCTGTATCCCTGAAGAATGGAGAACAGTAAACACGATAAAAATCGATCCTACATCATTTTGGTCGTAAGTCCCGTCCACTGTCTTGCTTCATAACTCCGTTCGAATCGCGCAGCGATTTGAGATCAGCGTTCGAAGGTACATCTATACGTATGCATCTCTTCTTGAATGCCCATGGCGACCTGGGAGCCTTCCCTTGTAAGCGCTGATGCTAGGAAAAGTAGGAGCATGTGGAAGGGCTCGCATTCTTGAAGCGCTGCCTGCGAAAATCCCACAACAGTTTCGAAGGACGGGTAGTAATACGAGCATGGGCTAGAAGACACTGCGACCACGAACTAGCGTCGACGTGTGTTACGGTATATCATCCTATTCCTAAAACTTGAGCCTTGTACTCGGAGCCCGGAAACGGCCCACACACACTGGTCACACGTATTGTCAAGCAGAAATGACGGAGAGGACAGTCAGACAATTGATATTTTCATTGCGAAGTACCTAAACAAGTTATTCGAACCCTCCCAAACCTGATGCTCGTTCGAAAGGAGCTATTGCTCGCAACGGCGCAGTGGGTTGAACTGTACTCGTTGCACATAATGAGCCTGTGCAGCGCTTAACTGCAACCTTTTTATGAAATTTTTTGTCATTTATGTACGTTGTGACTCAGGTATCAGATCAGAGCATAATATTGTAGCGCGTTTATTTGTGCACTTGAATTTAGTCAATGCATGCTTTTTTCGTTGAAAAAATTTTTATACTCGAAGGCACTTTTCCTGCTCCACCATACCTTATTTGACCTTTTCATGAATGTTGTAAATCTATCTATGCAAAGTCTTGGAAGTCGAAAATCCGGGCAACCGAAATTGGCGTTTCGGCAGTCTTTTCTTCGGTTTCATAAAGACAAAATGCCAAAGCAGGTGTTTTCAGAATCTATTAGGTTGTCTCATAAGTAGTGGCGCATCTTTTCAAACGGAAATTTTTCTTGTGAACCTCTAATGTTTTAGAATGTTTCATAAATCATTCGATAGAAAGTTATCTGCTCTACAAGATGGTTCAATCCGCTTCGGAAAATATCGCACTTTTTTTTGAATTACGGGCTTGCAAAGAAGGAGCTCTGGTCGACGAAATTTTGCCAAACCGACAACTGGCCCTAACCCTGCTTCCCCTAGGGGAAATCAATCAAGGGCGTACCATCTACTTGACCATGACATCTTCTTAACAATCCGCTGTGAGTATTCCCAACAAGTCGATCGCTCCTTTTCCAGGATGGATTTTTCCTCCAAAACTCGACGGCCAAGCACCAACTAGTATTGGAATTGAGCCCAAAAATTTTTTTCAGCCGAGACATTAAAAACTAGTGGAATGTCAAGAGCAAGTCATGTCTAGTTTGAGAATGTGTGCCTGATTGATTTTCTCTCCTTTTCAAGGGGAATTTTTTCAAAAGTAATGCGGTCATTCTCGTGGAGTGAACACCTTATCACGCAGGCCTGAAATTCGGACCAATTCGTAACGAAATTAAATACAAATGTTGTGGCCGAATAACGCGGAGAAGGTACTCTCGAATGATATCTCACTTGTTATAAAGCGATGATGTTCTAGAGGAAAAATTTCAATTTAAGAATCATTATGCGATATGAAAAACCGAGTCTGAAAAAAAGCACTACAAGACTTTCACTACAACCAAACAGCGGAACGGTCAGGGGATGTCATGAGTAATTAGATGGTACACCCATGATTGATTTCTCCTAGGGGAAAGTAGGGTTAGGGCCAGCTGTCGGTTTGGCAAAACTTCGTCAACCGGCGCTCCTTCTTTGCAAGTCCGTAATTCAAAAAAGTGCGATATTTTCCGAAGCGGATTGAACCAACTTGTAGGGCAGATAATTTTCTATCGAATGGTATATGAAACATTGTAAAACATCAGAGGTTCACAGTAAAAATTTCCGTTTGAAAAAATGCGCCACTACTTATAAGACAACCTAATATCTTACTCACTGGAGCTTTCACCAGTCTACCCTACTTTTTTGCTCAATCTAAAACCAAATTCAGTAAGTACAGAACACGTGATCAAAATGAGGTCCAAATGCCAAATTTTTTTCAGATGGTGACTTCCATTTTGTAAAGCGCATTGACAAAGAAGATTGCATCTCAAAATCAGACTTTATTGTAAAGCTACATATCAAGCACCCGTTAGAGAGTTTGTGATCGTTCAAAACATGCACAAAATGTTGCTCAACATCAAGGACTATAATGCAATCATTCAGAACTGGATTATACAGAGCCGAATACAGAATATACGACGTGTCGAAATTCACAAATAATTACACACATAATAGTCACTATAAGTTCCGGTTTTAGAAGCTGAACAGCATGCTCATAATCAGCCAAAGTCTCAGACCAAAATTTCTCAGTAATCGTTTTTGGAGAAGCTGCACAGGGATCTACGAACCTTACAACCCGGTTCATCATAGACGCTAATTTTTAGAGACAATCACAGGGCTGATCGCTGGAGTTGCCACCCGCACGGAGGTGCTTCGCTGAAATATACATATGTACATATCCAATATTGAGTAGATATTTGTAAAAACATAGCTTATTTGAAATTCTTTCATATACTTCTATCATGATTCACCTGCTACCATATTTGTATATTCGGTTTGTCACATATTGCACACTCTAAATTTGATCTAATGGATCATTTCCATTAGTGTGAGATCATTCGGGAGCTACCATTTTTTTTAATTAAAAGCGTAAAATTGATGGCAACATAAAGTACGTGAACATTCAGTTTCTCTAACCCTGCATGTCACGGTCCAAGTTACTGCAGCGAATCCACTACGCTAATGCAATGCAGTAGTGCCCCTAATTAAGTAAGCTGGAACAACTACAGCGAATTCGCGCTGAAAACCTACAACAGACGCAACTGTCGTGACGTGCGCCGCAACCTCGCGTAAAGGTTCTCTGTGGCGTTGACAAGAGGCAGGACGAAATGCATATACATTCAGTCGTGCACAACCCTCAACGCCTACTCACCATGCAGACCATTGGTCCCCACGTTGCACATCTTGTTCTCTTGGCTGATCGACATCTATCGCATCTACAAGGCATACGGCCCGTGGCACATGCTTCTCCCCCTTGGAGTCAGGGAAATACAGACCAATCCTCTAGCTCGCTGCAAGCACATGAGCGCTTGTCGTCAGAGCATTCGCAAGCGCACGCGTCTTCAATTCCAAGGTGTTGAGGTCACCACACTAGGATTCCACGCTATGACACGCCCCGTAGACTCTGCCGATGCAATCTCCTTTTGTGGACCGCTTGACACGACAGCGAGCTCGCCAAGAAGTATAATATTATCTGGTTTGTCGGAAATTTTTCGCTGTTCATTTCGGCTAGTGACAATCCATTTCTTGTTGATTGCTTTCCATGGTGATGGTTTCTCCAAGGAGATTAGTCTTCTGCACATACAGGTACAATCTTTCTCATTCCTGCGCCCACCGTGAGCGGTCGACTAGATTGATTGGCTCAGAATGATAGCGATTCCCACTCAGCAAAGCAATGGCCCAAGCTCGTCGTCATAGTGTGTGGCAAGGATAATGGTTAGCTCCATTCTGGACAACGATGCTATGACGCTACTAAACTGAATTCATGGAAGTTCATTCGAGCTTCAAAAGCGCCCGATAATTCAGCTCCTTGAAAGTTTCTGATAAAGGTAACTTTGCTGGCTAAGGATGTGGTTGGAAGCGACAAGTGGTAGAGGTCAGTGGTTTCTTACGCCATATCAGAAGTCGAGGGTGGTCTATCTATGAGGCAAGCACATACGGGAGAGGTACATTTCAAGCATCTTAGATTCGTTCCACATCGAGATTCGCCCTGTTGAAGTGTACAGGATGGGCCACGGTGAACAGTGGAAACCATATGTTGCAGGTGTTCATATTCTCCTCGTTGCTTCATGCTGGAAACTTCATCTAAGGCTTGTTAGCTACGTGCTATATCGGACTATTAGGAGACATTCGCGGGCAGATCGATGACCATTGATAAGCGATCGCAAAAAACGCGAACTGCGAAAAAGGCTCGTGAATTGAATTACAAAGAGTTCAATGATAATTAAAAATTTTATATTGCGTTTAAAGGGAGAATTCCTATAGCGTCTGACATAACAAGTGTTGAAAAAACACAAACTTCGTTCACGCCGCTTTCGAAAAATTATTGGGTTGCCCCATAAATCCTGTCCGAATTTCGACACTTCCTTCTCTTCAAGTTTTGTCTTTATTAAGAACCTTTTTTCAAAAATGTAACAGTTATTATAATCACTGATATGCAATGGTGAAACATTGGGTGCTCGCCTCGCAGAATCGTGAAGCTAGCAGTTGGTAGGCAAGGTTGTTTTTGCGGTGGTTGTGTTCACTGACTTTTTTCTCTCGCAGCTGCTAGTTCAAAGCACTGCAAATGCTGCATCCCGATAGAGTAGTGTCAGGGCTATATGGTGGATCTGTTATCGTTGTCCGGCTTACTTCCCTAAAGAAGTGGCAAGTCATCATTGCAATATGAGGTCGGGCGTTCACTTGGGGAAACGAGATTTCACAACGCATAGGACGCTCTCCTTGCACTACTGCGACCGATCCCGGGCGCTCATGTCCTTCGGGGGACATTCAACTCAGTGAGCCAATTATTGTGCTTGAGACTAAACCTTGGGCAATGACAGGGATCTTGGATGGAAGATTTTAGCAGTATGTAATTCCCCTTAATGTTCCTCCCCTGTCCTAGGCTGAGTCCTGGTGTCACTTACCATCGCCCCTTCTGTGATGTCCCCCCCCCCCCAAGGACATGAGCGCCCGATCCCGTAAGCTGTTCCATGATGGCATTCGCAGTGCTTGTCGGTATATACAGAGCGGTTGTGAAAACGAGATAACCGCTATGTAGGGAATCAGGAACACCATTCTCGAAAAAGAAGTTTGGGATTTGGTCAAGCTAGTGAGTTTTGGCTGTGAGCTAGCCACCAGGAGTTCTGCGTATGATTGTCGCAGTGGACCGATGACTCATCCCCACTGGTGCTCGACTGGAGAAATTCCCGTCTATGCGGCAGCAAGAGAAGACTTCCGCAGATGGTCAGACGTGCTTCTCGGTCATAGTCGGTCGGTGCATGTCGTTCTGATCCGGGGTATATTCTGCCGCAGGCGTTTCGCTCCTTTCCATTTTCGAGAACTTCTCTTTTACTCCGCATGCTAACTTTTCCACCAGAGAAAACAGGATACTCGGCTTCAGTTTGGCGAATGCGCACTGCATTTCTGACGTTTCTTCACATGCGCGCTGTCAACATCAGACCACGATACTATTTCCTTCTGAGTATCCTCACTTCGGCTATAGAAAGAAAGGATTCTTCACAGAGATTACAAAGGCGCAGATAAGAAAAAAAATGATCATGAGCTGTGTTATCGTGACAGGATCCAAATCTTGAATAACTACATCAACGTCGATGATGCGTGTAGCCGATTTTCCTGCCATCATACGGGAACGCAATGTCCCCCGCGCCAATTTGAGAAGCATGCGTCTGCCAGACATTTCACTCATATCGTAAACCCTTCCGAGCAGCGCAACCAGCTCTTTCAGCGACAGTTGGCGACAACGTGCGACATCACCTCATTTTGTGCCGCATGATTGTTGTTGGCAATTGGACAAGTACTACATACTAGTGAAACCCCAGCCTCGGCGACAGTTGGCTACATTACCCCGCAACCAGTTCTGCACTCCCCTACCATTTTATTAGCTGACACTCGTGCGCCTTGGGTGGTTACTTATCAGGCGACACCATGAAAGACTGAATCAAAGTGTTCGATCTTAGAGTATAGAGACAAAGCAGTCGATAGAATACAATGCAGTAGAAGCGTGAGATGTTAGTACACGAAGGTAAAAGATCAAAAAGAAATTCCAGTGACAGCATTAAGAGAAGACGAGGAGACGTTCTTGCCGCCAGCATTTGTGATAGATTTCCGCCGTAAATTTCAACGCCCACAAACTCAATTTTTCAAGTTGTTTGCCAAAACAAATGCAGCTTTTTTGATGAAATGGTGCCTCGGTAGCGTAACTGGTAGCGCACTAGCCCGGAAAGCGAGAGGTGCGGGTTCTAGTCCCGCCTGGGGCGAAAGTTTTGTTCACAACCCAGCATTCTTGTGCAATTTTTTTGTTCTTTTCGTTCATAACGAGGATGATGGGTTTCAGGCTAGTGATTTATCGCCGAAATAGAGCCATAATTTTTCCGGTAAGGATTCCTCCAATGCCATCTTGCGCCAGCCGCCCACCTTCTCACAACACCTGTTTGCTTTGCTTTTACACCAAATTTGGTATATTTTGGAATGATATTATTCGCGCCCTGGCTTCTCTCATTAGCGTTGTTAAACGCATTTTTCAAGGTATAACAAGTGGGAGTGCGCAGAAGGGCGGAAAATAGGTTCCAAACGGCGTCAGAGGAAGGAATGAATGTCATATAGCGCAAAATGAGGCAATGCCGCCTACTGACACCTATTGTTGCCAATTCTCGTCGAGGCTGAGATTTTGCTAGGAGGTAGTACTCGACTAATGGAATGATATGGCACAAAATGATGTGATGTCGCGCGTTGTCGCCTACTACAGTGCGTACCAAAAGTATGTGGACACCCTAAAATCGATTCTCAGGCCAGGCTAAGACTTGCTCTGCAATGAAAACTTTACCTCTCGAATCCCCGTCGTCGATAGCCTACAAAGACAATCTGGGCAAAAGATTTTGTCTTGATTTAACAAACTATTTTTGATTGAAATTTTTTTCTTTGTATCAAAAGTATGTGGACACTTTTCGAGAAATAGAATTATCTTCAGAATCGAAGACTGGTAGGCCTACCAAAGATTTTGATAAGTTAAAACATTTCATTCGGCATGTTTGAACCAGGCTTCCGATACCTTTTTCGTCGAACTCTTCCCAACCAGCAAATTTCACCAAGCTGTTAGGTCGCCTGGGGTACTACTTTTTATTTCTTGGTTCAGAGGAAGCGAACCGCTATCTTCCTACCTTCTGAATAACGATGAGATCTAGGGGATGCGCAAGCTAACCTACCACTCAGATCCGTTACGTTCAGCATTTTTCCAAATAGAATACGTGTCAAGGACCTCCCCGCAGGGATACTGAAATACAAGTGTTTTGGGACACTGGCTTCTCGAAAAAGATTGAAGTCGGAAACCAAGTACCTCATTATAATTAAATTGTCTGCCTGACACGTTGGTACGCCAATCTTCAATTTTTACATTCTTTCGAGACCACCCCAGACAATGGTTGAGCCTCCTTCGAAATGTCTCTGTGAGTACATCTGCGGGTCACAACAAAAGTCCCTTCACTAGCAACGAGATTTACCCGAATAGCCAAAGATAAGCTTTTTCTCAACAGTCGAGGTTGTCGAAAGTAGAAATTCCCACAGAGCGTCTTTTATTTTGCCCCTTCCATCATCACAAAAGTGCTGACTGTCCGAGTTCAACATCCCAATTTGTGATTCTTTTTATGACTGAGAAATCTAGCATTGCCTGTGTGTCCTGATCATCCATACAGAAGTTTTTTTATTTTCTTTCGGGCCATGTGCTCACTGCATTGAATGTCACACCGAAAGGTCTTTTTTATGAGAGGGAAAGACATTTAAGCGCGAGCTTGGATAGCAGACCAATTAAATTTTGACTCAGTACGGGCAGTTCTTGTGCTGTTTTGAATAAATAACAATTGAGAACGACCTTCAATCGGTGTGAGAGTATAGCATCAGAATTCTGAATCTCTTCCCTTATATACGAGAACGTAAGAAAGGGTTGACGTGCGATTTCCCATTTGGGAAGGTTCAGCTACATGAGGAACCCTTGCATCTGTTTGGTCCTCTTTTGAAAAATGCTTCCCGTGGAGAGGAATAATGCTAGAATAAGTAACAAAAGAAAAAGTAAACATAGGTCAGGAAAGTGGTGCAAAAAGTTGATCCACCTCAGGGTGTCCACATACTTTTGATACGAAGAAAAATTTTTCCATTAAAATTAGTTCGCTAAAATAGAATTGGATCTTTTGCCCACGTTGTCCTTGTAGGTTATCAACCGCGGGGAAATGAATGGTGAGGGTTTCATGGCAGAGCAAGTCTTTAGCCGGGCCTGAGAATCGATTTTAGGGTGTCCATATACTTTTGGTACGCACTGTATAGCCAACAGACGCTGGGGCCAGGAGGTTGTACACGGCCCGGGAAATCACGACATGGAAGGGTCGATGCCGCTCACTGCGTCGTACCGCAGCTGCCCATAAGTTTTAAGACCCATCTTTCTGCAAAACGAAGGCTGCATAAGTAGGGTCATGTATGAATCACAAGAAACAATCACTTTTTCGGATAAAACCCCAGTGCATGACGCAATACTAAATAGGCTTGAATTGGAAACCTAAACCCTAGTGCATGACGCAGTACTAAATAGGCTTGAATCGGAAGCATTCAGTTCAAAGCGACATACAACAAAAAACAAGGCGGGACCGCGCCTTTCGTTAGAATTTCTGAATAATTACGGCTAGCAGCGTACGTGCCGAAGGGCTCGAAGGAAGCTACTACGAAATCATCAAGGCATAGGCCAAGAGCTGGCACCCGATAGGAGAGAAAATAGAAATGACGAGGGTCGAGACTGTCAAATGAGGGATCGACGATAGTTTTCATTAAATATGTTGATACCTGTTCAACCTAATTCGCAGTTTTGCACTTAGACTCTTCACAAAGAGTCGAGTACACTGGTTTAGAGG
>KZ345798.1:44231-64353 GCA_002352805.1 Teladorsagia circumcincta | reverse complement strand
GAGTTCATGGAATAAACAAACCGCTAACAAAATCGGTTAGCTAACAGACTTCAATGGATGTTTGCAATAGCATGATTGTGATGCCACTCAACGGGTATATACATAAATACCTGTTGAGCACATTCTCAGTCGTTCCATATGGTGCTGCAGTGGCAGCTCAAGGGCAGTGGAGGTAAGGGGGTTATGAGGAGGTTAAGGTGAAGGGTGGGTGAAGGGGGGGGGTGAGGAAAAAACGATCCTCAATGGATCTAATGTACAATTATTTATTGAGATGCTATTTCAACGATGTGCGATAAGGCCCTATTACATGAAACAACTTTTTTGTGCATAGGCGTTACTTCCACGAGAAATCACAGGTAGAAGGCAGAAAACAGAGGGAGGTACGGCAGTTGCCGGGGGACCGATCTGGTATATTTATAAAGCGCTGCGCAAGTCCGTGTGTCCGCGTGTCCGTGTGTCACGAAGTTCACAGCTCCTATCCCAGCAGTCATCAGGAGACGAATTTGGGTTATGATATAGGGGGTGGGAAGAGAACATATTTGGTGGGGGACAGAAAGATAACGACTGACAAGATTTATAAGAAGCGCTGGAATGCAAATTTCACAAAATTCACTGCGAGTGTCCCAGCAGCAATGAAGCGTTGCTTTTTCAAGTGAAGTGGAGACTGGAACGGGTACATATTAGGTGGGGTCTGAAAGTGATAACTGCTGATATGGCTGATAAGAGGCGCTGGAACGCAAATTTCACGAAATTTATAACGAGTGTCTAGCAGCAATGAAACGTTGGCTCCGCCAAGTCAAGTGGAGGCTGGGGCGGGAATATATTTGGTGGGGATATGAAAGCGATGACTGCCGATAAGGGCTGATAAAAGGCGATGAAACATGAATTTCACAAAATTCATAGCGGGTTTCCCACCAGCAATGAAGCGTTGGTTTTGAAAGGTGATGTGGATGGAACGGGAACATGGTTGGTGAGGGACAGAAAGTGATAACAGCTGATAAGGGCTGGGAGGGAATAACGATATATGTAAAAATGTAAAGTTCACTCAAAACCAAGTTCTAGATAAGAAACGCGTTTTATTTCAATCAATTCAAATTCATTTTATTTGCGCTGTCGGCGCCATTCAACCGCTACTCTACCTAGATTTCCTAGGAATTCAGAATGGTTGTTAATGGAATGCTGTTATAAACACATGGATCTCTTTTCAACATCATTAATCAATTACTATTTGACCGCTAGATTATCCTGACCTTTGATTCATGGTGGTTGTTTATCAACACCGGGTTAGCACCGCCCTCCACCGCCTGTATCAAGCTTGAGCTTAGCAAAACAAGGCAGCCTTACGAAAGCTAGCTAGCACATTCCACGGAGCAACTAAACACTAATACTAAGTATTGGGTTCTTTAGCAGTGAGACCCAACGCTCCACAGGCTATCTACTTCCATCAAAGCCTACCGTGTCACGCGTGCGATAGCATGCGAAGCTAAACTGGTGTAATATAATAGGATGATATGAGGCTGGAAAGAAATTTTTGAAACCCTTAGATCGCGCTATTTGTATTTCTTCCGAGTGCTCTGGAATCTTCCACGAGGAACGATCAAAGAAGTGGATTGCGGTGCGTGCGACGCTCATGCATATGAGCTTTTCCATTAGCGGCGTTTGCATCGCACAAAATCAGCTTCTTGCGCGGAACCATCCCTTGCTAGTTTTGCTCGAAGGCATCGGCTCACGAAAGGTGCTACGAATAGGCTAGGGCATGTTTTCTCACATGGAAGCTTCAGCTTGATTTGTACGGTCCGTAGCAGAAACTTTGATTCCTCTGACGCGACGCACGACTATTGTCCATCTTAACCTGGTCTGCGCTGATAATCCAGTATTTTTCGAGGCAATCATCACATTGCCTGGCCGAGCATCTTGGGTGCGTCCAAACAGAGTCCTTCAGACTCTTCAAACGAACTAGATTCTCGTCGCCTAACAACGATATTTGGCTGCGGCATACGGTCGCTGGAGAAGACACGTGGATCTTCTGTTAAGCCTACACGGAAACAGCAGTGGCACACAGTACGCCACCCAAAGTTCAATTCCCCGACCTGACATCTATGTGAAAATGGTGGTACTGTCGAAATTTCGCAACTGTGACGGCATTATCCATAGGAGATGTTTTTTGGCAGGATCGAGGACCAGGCGCGCTACCCACCAACAGCTGCTCAAAAGATTGCGAAAAAAACTCTACGGAAAACACTGACAAGTCAACTGCTTCCCGACAACGCGCGTCCGCGCGTATCTTCAGGTTTCGCGACGGATTCTCGAACTAGGCTGGACTGCGGCTGCCCATCCGCCATATTCACCAAACTTGTCCACACATGCCATTATTAGGTTGTTTGGAAAGTAATATGGGTGTCGAGATACCATGCATACCTGAGATATTTTGACACAGAATTTTTTTTTTTAGACATAAATCTCCATATATATTTGGCAAGATTATATCTTCATTCCTTTAACATAGGTGGATTTTGATATGAATTGTTATCTTGGAGTATTTATAGGCTCGAAATGAAGGTGTCAAGATAATAGTTTGGGCAAGTTTACTTCAACGTATTGAAACTCTGACGCAGTTCATCATAGAAGTGTCAAAGTGACACTGAAAGATGGTGGTAAGGAATCACCAATAAAAGCCTTGCACATCATTGGCTTTAGTATTTTGGTTTTAAAGAATTCCGTCATAAGGTGAAGGGAGTTATGAGTATCATTCTGTTGTTGCCGACGATCAGAAAATTCTCGATGAAGATGATTACGGACAATGTGTACCATAGATAGCAGCACAACTAGATGTAAACATAAAAACACTAAAAAAATGGCAACTCCTAGAGATAAGTGGAGAGATGAAAAAGTTGAAGGGTTGGTTACCCTCAACTTTTATCTTCAGCATGAGCTGATTGAGCAACAGCAAAAACGTCTTTTTAAGGAGTCATTTCCACTCACTTCACGTCACTTCACGTAGAAAGATTTACCAGCGTCTGGAATGGATTGTCATGTAAGACGAGAAGCGGACTCTTCGCGACTAGAAAGAACCACCTCTCCAGTTTTTGGTTCGTGATGGTTTTCCAAAAAAATTTTCGAAGCCAAACTTGCACACGATTGAGGCTCTTTGGAGCTAGATGGATCTAACAATGCACCGATAATTGTCCAGTGTACCGCCGCTCTAGAAACACCAGGATCGCCAAGAAGTGAAACAACCCTTTTTCATGATAACGCCCAACCACAATGCGCCAAAAAGGGCGTAGGTTGCCGCGTAATATTATAGGCAAGTTCGAAGAGGGCCCAGAGGAGGGGAAAAGTGGACAAATATCAGCGAAGGAAGGGGGCAAATGCTGTTCGTGAGCACCACCGAGGTGGGTGGAGTTTACCACGATGCACTACTAAATATCGATGACCATGCTTTACACTACTGCAGTCTCGTGCAATGGCGAGAGTGCGTGCGCAGCAAAAGTGGTAGTCAATAAAATAAACAATGTGAATAACTACATCGCTAAAAGCTATCACGAGCAACTAAACATTATGCGAACGTGAGAACCAACAATGAACGCTTCACTGAGCTGGCACCATCTTCCGCTAGAATTTGTATATCATCTATATCTATTTATCATTCTATTTTCTGCCTCAACGTAAGTACTACCACTGCGTTTCGTAAATACAAAAACTGGATTCTGCTGCACCACATTCAAAGGTGGATTTTATGATGAAAGGTAGCTTCTTGGAAACAAGGGTAGAGGTGGTCAGAGGAGCAGGTGTGAAGAAGAAACCATGTGAAACGGCTCGGAACCTGGGAAATAGGACACCTTCGTTGCTCCTCGATTTCCACCTTGATGCGGTTCTCGGTTCTAGCGCGCTCTCTCTCTGCTATCTAATCGCCGCATACATGTGTGTGGCGATTGGCTAGATACATACACGGTGGGCGTTCCATGCCAACCGCTCCAGAGGGAGGGCTGTGCTAGACCGCCGGGGCACACCTTTCGATGCGAATTGCTCCAAACCGGGAGAGGGGGGTCTGCCTACCCCTCCACTAGGTAAGATTCCTTCTCTTCGTCCTTCCTTCTTATAGTAGAGTCCTTCTTCAAAGCAACAGTCTCAGAACGAATGTATCAACCAATGTATAAACGAAGTTGTAGGATGGAAGTTGACTGATGATAAAGAAAAAAGCCGACGAGGTCTCAAAATGGGGCCCCCTCCTCGGCACGTGAGTCAGACGTCCCCCTTCCTAAGGCCCTTCAAAGGTAAGTTTTCAAATCATTGACACTTTCTATGTACCTGACTAGGGCTGGTGCTTCTACCCACCACATTAGCATTGAGCATCAGCATTGAAGTTTAGATCCCTGCTAAGACTGTTGCTGTAAAGTGCGCACTGGAAAACTTTCCTAGCATCCAATAAATTACCCATGCCGAAAACCTAGGCTTTCATGAAGCAGTAAATACCTAACAACAGTTACCGTTTCTTGAATGAGGTTTGAAGCCACAAGTCAGGCTCAGTGGACCAAACCAAGCCCCTTAGTCGTCTCTGTGCATGGCTACGCACCGACAAAGACGTCGTCATGCTGAGAATCGCGAACGGAGCCGTAATAAGGCCCCAGGGCATGCAGTTACCGCTCCCGCCGCCTATCTCTGCTCCCTCCGCCCACTTTCCGAGTTTGCATGGCCGGCATAAGGCAGACAGGAAAGAGGTCTCTGCGGTTCCGAGTGCCCGTCCTTTGTGCAGTTTACCAGCTGGACATCACCTCCGTTTTTTGCCGTATTTCTTCTGAATGTTGATAAGGCTAATGAAAGTCACTTATGCCAGCATTCTGTTCGCATTGTCCCCCTTCACTGACTTTCATGCACGATAAGAAAGATTGTCCGTGTTATTTGGAGAGATCAAGATGGACTGCATGTAGGAATTTCGCAGTTTACAAGGGGATGTATGTTTGGCCGATTTGATTTTGAAGAAAATTGTTGGCACCGAGAGAGAGCAGGGCTAGGGCAACGCGATCTGGTTCAGAACACTTGAATGGCGCAAGCAATCCACCACCAACGTCTGAATCAATTTGTACTTTACTATGAGAGCCGCTGGCGATCATGATGAAGCAGGCCCATACAAATAGTGTGGAGCTAATACTGGATTGTTTCTGTTTCAAACGACTTTCATTAATATGCATGATACCTAAATACGGTAGAAATGTGTTCTGAGGAGTATATTAGCAAGTGCTGAGTAGAAGTGAAGATTCCTTCTGCAAAACGCTGTCAGAGTTCCTCGGCATGAGGAAGTTATTGGTGACAATCGTGTTCCACAAAAAGGTATCACAGTTTAAATACAGCAAAAACTTGGAGTGTACCTACATTTATGATGTGCTGCTATGTACATATATCAAGAAATCATCGCAAAGATTGCGGTAAACTCCGCAGGTAGGCCTACGGGTTGCATGAAAATGAGAGAGATTAACTGCACAATCCTATTGGGTTGTCTCATGATTCCTGTCGCAATTTTCACACTTTTGTTTATTCAATTTCATCTCTTCTAGCAAACAACTGATCAACAGCATACCCACCATCATGGTCACTGATATGTGTGCATTTGCTAGGGAGCGTTTTGAAGCTATCCGCCCAGACTGAGTGAAGCTGGGAATTAATGAATTGGGAAAAGTCGATTTTGCGATGATCCTAAACCTTAACTTTTTTCTCTGGCAGATGCAGATTCATGGGGCAGGGGAGGCGATGGCTATCTCCCTCAGAATGTGGCGGGTTTGCATTGCAGTGTGAGCTCGGGGGTCCATTTGGAGAAAGGAGATTCTGAGACATTTTTGACGGTTTCTCGCAATAGCGGAGCCAGCCTGAAGAGCTATTACACGCTGGCTTTCGCAATGCTTGTCTTCACACAATGAAGTGATTCCCAAGCCAGGCCATCCAGCGAACACAACGAACCAACGGCAATTCCTCAGAATACGGAGTTCGGGCTTTGGATGAGCTGGTGCTTCCTGCCTGCGAGGTAGCCATCTGGCGTGCTGCGTGTTGTTGTCGCAGTGAGCTCATGATTCTTCTCCACTGGCGACCGACTTCAGAAGGCTCTGCTTATGCAGTCGTATAATGATTTCTTCCCACATGGTCAGGCGTGCTTCTTGCTCATGGTCGGCCGGACCATACGGTTTTCATCAAAACTTCATTCTGCTGCAGTCCTTTGCATCCGGATGGCGTGTGCTGGTGCATCGGTTGCACCCAAGTATCTGCTACAACATCCTGGTGGCAACGTTCGGATGCACACCCAAATTATGGTGTAAGGGGCCCTCATCAAAAGTGACCGCAAGTCCAGTATGAGGTTGAACTTCACCGCTCGTTTCTTCTTTGCCGTTGCGATTGGATCGCTAGCTCGGTTCCCTACCATTAGCAGAGACTGGGTCAAACTGGTAGCTGATCTTCCTTGCTATCCTCCTTGCAACAGGGTTCAGTTGAGGATCGTAAAGCCTAATCATCCGTTATTGTCACTGACTTATTTTTATTCCTAGTTGATTAAATCGTTACGCGCTTGATCTTCTAAAACCACACTGTGAAGGCTCTTGAAGCATACTTCAACATACTGACGTATTTAGCCGTGAAACGACCATGAACAGAAGAAATTTGAATTTGAATAGAAATGCGACAGGAATTATGAGACAACCCTATATATCAACGAGTAGAAAGTAAACTCTCTGAGATTTCAGTAGATTCGTTCAAGATTTTTTCCTTTGCATCAAGAAATCGCTGTAATTCGAAATAAATATTCGGATCAAAAAATTGTGATGGAATGCATAGGGGGGAGACTACCTGTTTCGCAAAGCTCATTCAGGGGACAGTACCAGGCAGTAGTAGGCAGTACAGCAATGTCGCGAATAGGATGGCACCGATGAGATCTTCAACCATCGGAATGGTTATACGTGATACATCCCAAGGGCAGATGTAAAGAAAAAGTCACAAAATTACTATAATTCAAAGTGACGACAATGTCTGAGGAAGTGGATTGTAGTTTGCAGGAAAGCTGTGCACTAATGAGGTAATAGCAAGATGAAATTGAAGCTTGAAAGATGAAATTTGTTATTCGTTACAGACTTGGCCGTCTGCGGATAGTTCGACTAATTGTCTGTTTTCTTCACGGTATTCGTCGTCAAGATTTGTCAGAAAACTGATGTCCCGCTCAATCCGACACTGTAGAAATGAATCAGATTCGAATTTGTTCGACCACGGCTCTCTAGCTAGCCTCTGGCAACACCTTTGCGCGGTGAGGACTGTGCAAATGTCTGTTTCAATGTCACACACTTATCGGGCGCTAAGCAGCCACACCATGAATTATTAAGGAATTATATTAAGAATTATAGAATGATTCCAAGAAAGGTAATATGAATTGGAAATAAATTGTAGTAAGAAATATAAAACGTAATTCCCTCCACAACTTGCCTTTGATCGATAGCTATTAGTGGACGAGACGGGTCTCAGTCTGAAACTGAAACAACTTGAACTGGTCCTCTAAGCCGAAGAGACGGATTATTGCGATACTCAGGAGGGAGATTTGAGAGGGACCCATCGCAAGGCAAAGTTACGTCCGGTTTGAGTCGTACTGTGACCCAGTAAAGTTCGTGGGATCAGGAACGTGAGTGACATGATTTCCTGCTTTCCTGTTCTTAGAAAGCAACAGAGATTTTGATTTGCTGTGCTTTACGTCATGTGCGCTCTTAATAGCTTACGTGAAAAGGTATAAATGATTGCACGGTAACGTTCTTGAGCGAGATCCAAGACACACGCACTTTGTTGATCTGTCCTCGGAGAAGAATTGAACGTCTGCTATTAAGAGAATGTGTGGCATGCTTACCTTCCCAGACACGTAAAGAGCGATCACCGTGTCGTCATCTGTCGTCCCGCTATTCAACGAATTGCTCAAGCGGGCGCCATCGTCTCCATTCGCCCCTTTCTCGTGCAGAAGTAGTCCAGCGGATCCTCCTCGCACACGATACTTTTCACTAATTTCGCTCAGAGCATTAGTGAAGAAGTCTGACAAGTCTGAGTCTGACCTTCAACCGACCGTAGTTCGCAATTCCGGATTCCCCTCTGCCCTTGCGTGTATAGGGTGACTCCAAGCATTGTCCTCTCGACACGCGTTGGATAAGGATGACCATATGCTGTCCTGCATGCGCGGAGTCCAAACCTCTGAGACGTAGTTTAGTGCAAGAAGGACACCGGATCAAAGAGTTGGGCACGGCATCGGATGTTCTTCGTCTTCTCCACTGCTCCCTTGATGCTCCACGCTCTCCGTGCCGCTCTTTTCCTCTTTCACAGCTCTGGAGCTAGGTAGTTCATCATATTTCTTCCGATCTAATCATACATAGCTGGAGCATGATGTTCGCTGTTCGCTTCGTTGATCGTTAATGGGGCATCAGGAACCAGTCCGTTTCTCATGAACACAGTCTTCGTTTAATTCAAATTGTAAGCCGACTTCACCAGTTGAGTTAATCAGCATTCGCCTTGTTTGCTTGATATTTGGATTTATTAGGACGGTGTCATTACCAAACCGTAGGTGGTGTAGTTACAGACCGTCGACCTTCATTCACATTGTTTCCCATTTCAGCTGAGGCATGTCGTTCTCGAGAGCGGCGCTGAAGAGTGGGTGAATGCCGTCACCTTGTCGGATCACTCCCTTCACGACGATGATGAACTTGTAAATATTAGGTTCCGATGGTAAAGTTGCTGTAATCGTGTGAATATGGTCGATCGTGTCGAACCCTCTCCGGATTCCTGCTCGCTCGCATAATTGTCTTTCATCCAACACGCTGCCAATCCTATTAAAAGATGACTTGAGTGAATACTTCAAAGATACCAGACATCAGATTGGGCAATAATTGTCAATGTCGTCCAAGTTTCCCTTCTTGTACAGCAACACAATCCTGCTTTTTTTCACGGAGTGGATACCTTGCGTTCCGACAGGAAGCGCGTTAGTACTCGAGTCAAGGTTTTATTATGACTGGTGGTGCATCATTTAGACGTTTAGGGTGACCCTGTCGAGACCAGGGCAGTACTATCTTCACTGACTTGATGAGATAACAGACCTCGGAAGAACGAACTGGAGGGGACGTGTCCTTCCAGTTGCCGATAATAAGTAAGCAGGTGGACATAGAATTTATCGAAGACTTCAAGCATAAGTGTGGGAAAATTTCTCCAGCGCTCTCCGGAAAACATTAACTGTTCCATCTGAATATCGGAGCAGGTCATCTTGGTACTGTAGCAGGCACAGACGTTGGCGTGGCGGTTGCTGAGCACATCATAAGATTCTGTGCTGGCCATTGGATCACTACGGTTACCAACTATGTAACCTTCTCGGAAAGTTAATCAACACCAGTATAATTGTGGGTCGCCCAAACTTTGTTGCGAAAGTGCTACGCAGGAAATCAAATGCTCCGTATCTGTTGACCGAGTGAACCCACTCGAGCACCCTGGCTCATGCGAAAACAAATGCAGACAATATTAGCTTTTCAGGATGTGCAGCGAACGCCGAGTAGTACAGCTGATGTAGCAAAAAAATAATAGGAAAACGGTTCGGAGCTTGAGGACTTGCATGAAGCAACCTATTCTATACTATACCTACTAGAACTTATTCTAGTCTAAAATATTCCACTTGAGGCACTTCACCCACTCGAGACTAGGTTTAAATTCCTTCACAATCACTGAGGCTGAAGGCCTTTTTGTAGCGGTTTTTAAGCTGTACCACGGACACCAATAGTACTTGACACGTAGATTTTCGGTTACAAACTATGCTTAGTCTGTTTCTCTGAAGGGCTCGGTGTCAGTGAGACTGACTCTACGTGCAGTTGACATCATACTCCTATGTCATCCCTGCCAACTCGCGTGAGCTAGCAATCGCCTGTGGGGTGAACACTTAATTGGCTGCATGACTGACATCACATACATGACTACATCACGTGCAGTCCGAGAGAACAGAGCATTTTGGAAATAGCGGAAATTGGGAGAGTTAAACCAAATCGCAAATTGCACTACACGCTGTGAAAATTGAACTAATACTGAAAATGAATACAAAGCGTTACAACTCGGTGAATTTAGCTTTATGCATAAGAAACTCGGACTGTAGCATCATACTCAGACAAGCTCGAGGGATTGCAAAAGTAAAGCAGATTGGCGGCACCTTCAGATGTCGCAGCTTACACTGCATGATGTGATAATATAGAACTGATACAAAGTTAACAGAGAATTTGCCAGTTTGGGACATGTAAAAGGTGGTTCCTTGATTTGATGATTTCTCATGCATGGCACGGAAGGCTTCAATGAAGCTGGATAGCCGTTAGGTTCCACCGCTAAACAATAAGTCGCTTCGTAAATGTGTTGGCCGACCGTTGCATAGGCTGCTTTTTTTCAACTAAAGCCCGCTGTTTGATAAGGGAAAAGAAGCTCGGAGTTGAAGTGATGCCGAAACACAATCACCATTCATCGGATGTCAGGATATTTCAGCGATCAAACAATATTTGATGCTAGAGATATTGAATAGAAATACTGAGTACTCATTATCGCATTTATTCAAACTTCACATTACTATCTTAGGATTCCACGGAGTGTAACGCTATAATGGTAATTTATGCTAACGATGACAACGCAAAAGAAATGACGAAATTCAAGGCGTTATCTTAATCTGAATATGTTTTTGAGTGACCATTATGTTCTTACGCAGATCGCGATTATCTGCTCTCATCAGCCAATATCACTTTCTGGCCTCTACCAAGCAACTCTCGCCAACCCTGACAACGCTTGCTGGAACCAACGTCTCACTGCTTCTGAGACGCGCGCTATGCATTTTATGAATTTTGTGAAATTTGCGACCTAATGCCTCTTATCAGCTCTTATCAGCTCTTATTACTTCCCGACAAATATGTCATTCCATCAATTATCTCCCCATCCTACCCCCTACACTATGCCTGAAATACAGCGCTCCATGGCTGCAACGAAGCGCATTATGAGTCTTGTGAAATCTGCGTTCTAGCACCTCCTATCGGCCGTTATCACCTTTTGTCGCCACCGAACATGTTCCGGTCCCACCGTGTACGTAACTTCGACCAACTTCTCACTGCTTCTGGGACGCGCTTTATGAATTTTGTGAAATTGTGTTTCAGCGCCTCTTATCAGCCCTTGCCGTTATCACTTTATGACTCCCACCAAATATGCTCCCGTTGAAGCGCAGGCCACAAGAACATCCGATGAGGGCAGCGATGACTATGAAGCACAAGGTAAGCGACCGCGACGAGCCCCAGAGAAGCGATGGAGGGACGTCATTAAGAAGGATCTTGGTGAAATTAGGGCCACGGCAGAAGATGCCCTGTATAGGACAACGTGGCGACAGCGGACAAAGACAGCGGGCCTTACGACTGCGCAGGAATAACGCTAGGGAGAAGAAGAAGAAGATATACTTATACATGCGTGGTATGAGGTCATACCGCACTTTCACATAGAGCAGACCAGATTTCCTTTAAACCTTGACGACAGCGCGGCAACTATGTAAGCCACACCCATTACATTTGTTTTTTTCGCACATGCCCGAGTTCTTCCAAAGTTTTTGTATTCATTCTATAGACCACACAACAAACTAACTAAGCCAAGTGGTTTACAAAATGGCCGAATATTCTTTAGTTTGGCAAAGATTTTCCGGACCTTACGAAAGTAACCGTTCTTTTGATTCCTCATTTTTTTTTCCTCTCGTGAACACATAGATGAAAAAGAGAAAAGAAGAAGGTAGAAGAACCTGGCAGATATGATCCAGGGGTGAGACGGGAAAATGTTTGAGGGAGACCCCAAAGTGATAACAGCTGATGAGAGCTGATAAGGTGCGTCAGTGCGCAAGAGTTGGTAATTTTGTTACCCAGCTCACACTGACACCGGAGCATCCGTACTAAAAAGTGTTATGAGTGATGGGACGGGAAGATATTGTAGGGGGACCAAAAAGTGATAACAGCTGATATGGGCTGACAATTGCAAGTTTGCGAGCGATACATTTCATTTCCAACCAGTTGGCGCGGCACGCGTTGCGCGCACAGCACAGTTCTGCGGCGATATGGGATGGGCGGCGCAAATTCTCAATTTTGGTCCAATACACTCCGAATATTTGCCTTTCAAGCTGAATTCTATCCGATTGCCCCATGCCTCATCCAACGACGGCTTTTGACCTTCTCTCCTTCGTCCACCAATTGTCCGTTTTCCCGCTTTCGGAGTGCCTTTGGACCGATTTATGAATCTCGGGCAAACTCCGCCTATTTCTCTGCATGTCCCACCTATCTTTTTCTTCCTCAACAGCCTCTTCCCACTTCACCCGATCTGAACTGTCTCTGAGCCGATTTATATTTTTGGCGGCGAAAGCTGCTTTCGGTGTATCCTCCGCACAGCAGTAGAAATTCACTTCCTTCCCTTCGCCCACTTCACTCCCAGTCTCCAGGACTACTTGACGCCGAGTTGCAAAGTTTCGTGTGGAACTCCGCCCGCTTCGGACATGCCCCGCCCACCAACAGTAGTTGAACTCTACTCCTAACCCACCATTATCCACCTTTTTCCCAGTCATCGGAATTACTTGGAACCAAGTTATGAATTTTTATTGCAAACTCCGCCCACTTTGGACATGAACTGCCAACCAATAGCAGCTGGGCTCCACTCCTCCACCCACCTCCATCCACCTTTTCCCCTGTCTGCGGGACTTTTTGGAACCGAGTTATAGGTCTGGGAGACTATTTATTAACTATCTCGCAAGCTCCGCCCACTTCGATGCAAGCCCTGCCTCTGAGAACAATCGGCTTTGCTTTCGTTGGCGGATTCAATTCACTTTTTTCGCGGTCTCCAGGACTTCTTGGGACCGAGTTATGAATTTTCGTGGATAACTCCGCCCACTTCAGACATGCTCCGCCCACGAATAGTGAGTGAGCTCCACTCATCCACCCACTTCTATCCCCCTTTTTCCCGTTCTTCGGGACGTATAGGAACCGAGTTATGAATTTTCGTCGTGGGCCCCGCCCACTTTGGTCATGCCCCGCCCCCGATGACAATTGACCTTCGCTCCTCTACCTGTCTCTATCCACATTTTTTCGGCTCCCCAAGTCTTCTACGACCCGAAATATGAGGGCTTGTAGAAGACGCCGTGCACTTCAAAGCGCGCTCCGCCCATAATGGGCGGGCCTCCCATTACGTCACGTATGCTGGGAGCACCTTAGACATTGCTCCTTGCGCTGACTTTTTCACTGGACTATAGACTTACTCTAAACCGAGTTATGAATATTTCCACAAAGCACTGCTTTTTTGGAGAACGGCCCGCCCGCCGGGGGCGGGACTCCCTAATTCGATGTGAATTACCAATGCACATCTTTACCCATTTTTTGGCCCAGTTTCGAGGTCGCTTTGTCACTGAAATTAAAATCTTGGACGTTGGTACAGTTCATTTCGTTGCACGCCACCCCCCCCCCCGGTGGGCGGGGCTCCGCCTCGCTGATGTGTGTTTTGTACTTCTTGGGACCTTGCGCACCCATCCAACACTTGACCCGGTCTCTCCAGGCGGATCCCCCGGACCTAGGGAATTTCGTGACAGACATACAGAACGACAGAACGACAGAACGACAGAACGACAGAACGACAGAACGACACACGACAGACGAAGCGCTTTATAGTAAGTAAGACCATTGAGGCAACCGATTTCGAAACAATTTGGAACCACTGAAGCAGAAGTACGCGAAATTTGCCTTTCGGAAGCCACAACACATTATTTTGGTTGAAAATCCATTACTGTAGCTTCCGATAGGTTGAATACATTGATGAGCAATTGGAACATCCTGTCACGTGCAAATATTGCGTGTTCATAGCTCAAAATCCAGGGTTATTAGGTGGTGCGGCGGCTTTGTTTGGCATTTCTTTTCCTATTCCACAATGGTACATGTGCGTTATTGGACCCGAAAAACATTTTTTTTTATTACTGTTATTGGAAACCCTAAAGAAATACTGCCTATTTACAAGATAACAAGATAATGACCACAGTCATTCTTACAAAGTCTTTCAGGGCAAGCCGCGCTTTTTGGAAACGGTTTCTTACGCACCGAAGAAACGCATGTATAGACCACAGAACCATGTTAAGTTTTCGCAGAATTGAGATAGTAGTACCAAAACCAGAAAAAGGGGTGGGTAGCACACGGCTCGATTCCCCGGCGACTAAATTTTGCAGTCAAGGTTGGCGGCCACTTATTGGCTTCAGAATGGTCCTTACGAGCATGACATATGATTTTGACATTTAGCGCGATTTGGCACCAAACCGTAGGCGCCACCTCAACTGCAAAATTTAGTCGTCACCGTGAGATCGCACCACAACAGCACCTTATGTTTATTAGTACTGCTAAAACCGCTCATCGAAAAAGAAACATGGTTCTGTGTTTTTGCTATGTTCCAACAATATGCAAAAAACCGTTTTAAAATAGCGCAGCTCGCCCGAAAGGACCCCTTGGTTCTGAAATTCAGATGAAAAATAGCAAAGCTCAATGAACGTCAATGAATAGCACCCAAAAGCTCCAGAGTAACAGTGGCAGACGTGGACTGTAATCAGCTGAAAGGAAACCGAGTTCGACCATTCGTTGCTAAATAAAATGACAGTGTTCGTATTTGTGACTCTTGGAATGGAATGTCGTATATGGTGAGCCTGATATTCTATTTCTAGGAATGAATGGGAAAAATTGGAGATAAAAATTCGAAAATTTCTCACGATTTATCGTTGTTGCAGTGTAGTTATATCACACATATAGCTCGCTCAAACGTCTTTTTGGAATTCATGTCTAATCTCACATATAGGCTAGGCTAACTTAGGTGATCCTCTCCAAGGAAAAGGAGAATCCGAAATCTGCCCAAGTCAGTGGTAAACCTAGGGAGCCCTCGCTTGAAATACTACTCAGGTAGCCTTCCGAAAGCAGATGATGAAGCAGTCATTTCTCACGGTTAGTCAACACCTATACACATCTAGTTTCTCTAGAACTAACATAAGCAGCTGAATGACCCTTGGATGACTAATGAATTACTTGGGCTGCTTGTAATCAGCCCTTAGCGTTCATATCTACCATGCTTGGGATGTCAAAATGGTATGGCTGTCGAACAAGCTCCTATGCCTGTGATGAGATAGAGATACCAATGCTTATCGTAATTCCAAAGACACCGATATTTAAGAAGCTCGGACAGATTACCGGTCGAATGATCGCGACCCGTATCGCGAAGAAATGTGTTTGTTTTTCATCGCACATCTGGGTTTGAACTTCAGTGACATTTGCCTTCACACGCTCCTTATCAGCCCCTATCAGCTGTTATCACTTTCTGTCCCTCGTTCCCGTCCTGTATCATATCTTGAAATTAACTTCTCACGACTACTGGTCCGCGCACAGTGAAGTTCGCGACACTTGGGCTCTGAGGCCCCTTATGAGGTCTTATCGGCAGTTGCCACTTTCTGTCACCCACCAAACATGTTCCCGTCCCAGCCCCTATATCATATCTTTGAATTAGCTTCTGACGGCTACTGGTTCGTGCGCCATGAATTTTGTGACAGACACACACAGATGTACTTTGCGAATTATATATAGTAGGATACTACAAATGTTGAAACACTACGTCCACAACGGCGATCGTCAAAGTATTAAATAAGAGAAGGAGGTGCGCTTTTGAGCGCTCCACTTCCTTCGTGTCTAGAAATAAATCAATCGCGAGCATGGTGTTATATGTTGTAGAGCAATAGTAACTCCAGCAAAATTTATGATTATTAAGTTTCTTTTTTTTGTCATTGAATGCCATTGATAATGGTCAAGTTAAACACATGATTTCATGATTTCACTACTCAACTCGGTGTAGCCGTGTATCAACGGGTGAATGCATTGAAATTTTTTTCTTTTTTTGCCGTATTAATAGAGAAACACCTGCCAAGACACCTGTGCAATACCGCTCAGAGAATGTGAAAAATCTATTCCAGTTGATGGATCAATCAATCACAAACCGTCGCACCGCCATCACTCCGTTGAAAATGAATGTAGCAAAAAGATTCAGACACATTCGCGTTCCCACGACCTTCGAGGATGTTGTCATACGTCGAGATTTGTTGAGTAGGTCACTTACTCGCGGCCTTGTGAGCTGGGCTATTCACTTGTAACCTCAAGGTAGGACACCAGTCGTTGGAATCTGGTCTTTATGTGCATAGCAGATTAGTGTTCATACACATCATTTTTTATGTATTTTCATCCATGCTTCACAGTTGCTCTCCGTACGAGCGAGTTGCTTAATCTTATGGATTTTCTAAAATTTGGAAGCGTACTTCTTCAAAGTCTGGTAGAATAACGGCGCATTGGTTAGTATATCTCAGACTTCGTATAGAACCACGCATGATTTGCGTAAAATATTTGAGTAAAGAAGTGGTTTCATAATTTAATTCTGACTATCAGTATTGGTCACATTCAGCCTTATCATTATTTCCAGAAACACACTCTAGCGAACAGTGGAAACAACGAATGAAATGGTATTCTAAATAACATTTGTTTCATTTAGCCATTTCAGTTTAGCAGGCAACCGCGCGCATCACATGATGGGCTTCTATGAAACTGGACAACTCCAGAATATCATGTCACATGGATGAGGAACCAAAAGAAAGATGCTTCAGCAAAATGCGGTAGATGATGCTCAGGGGCCATACAATTTCACTGAAGATTATCGCGTCATGCGCGCAATAGCATGCGGAATGAAACTAGTGATAACTCAAATGTTTCAGCGATTTGATAATTTTCCGCCATTAGCATTGGTGTAAATATGGTGTAACCAATCATCAAGCATCCAGTGTCTTCAACTACGATGGGACTTCACCATTGGTCCAAGTCCGGATAGATTAGCGGCTCAACATCGCGTTTCTGGTAAGGTTAGGGATGAAACACCTTTACTGGCCAAGTACCCGGTCTAGTTCGACTGACTGCACTCTCAGATGTCGTTGCTTATATCAGTACGCTCATTCCTGTCACCACACGTCACTTTCTGGATCTTATCAATTGATATCAGTTTGCAAAGCTCACCATCGTGTCTCCGTTCGACCTTCTGTCCAACATGTAGGAGCTGGGGTATTGCAGTAATACGAAGACTACAACAAAATGGACGTTGTTCGAATTTGGAACTTTTTTATTGACCGCTATTGCTTGTTATCACTTTTATAATCCACTGTCCGTGTTTTCGTAAGACCCTCCTGCCATATGAATGAGCGAAGGTTCACCTGTCATCGCAAATGCTACCATGGAATTGATCGCACTCACACCCTTATGCCCTTATCAGTTCTTATCAGCTGCAGCCACTTTCTTTCACCATATTATGGTGGTTCCTGCCTCACCTCACATAGCATACATGAGTAAAGCATGTTGCTGTCAACGTGAAGGGCGTAATGAAACTGGTGGCCTTGGCACTCAGACTCAACCAACCGGAGACTTATCAGCTCCTACTATTTGCAATCATCTCTTTCGTTTTCTGTGTAAGTCCCCATAACACACGACGTAATTCTAACGAGTGCAAACTCTTCACTGCGAACGCGAACGGCGTAAAGAAGTGACCTCGGGATCCAACGTTCGCTATCAGCTCTATTCACTAGTTATCGGTTTCGTTTACCCATTCTTAATGTTCGAGCCCCGCCCCCATATCCCCTTGAAGTCCAAGCACTCTACCTCAAGAGAGTGAAGTAATGACTTCTTGGTTAGGCAGACAGACACACACGCAACCGCTTAGCCGCTAAATACTACGATTGTTCCGTGTAATGGTATAATTTCTATGGAAGAAATGTTCTCGATTGAAATAACACGCAATAGTTCCGACTTTGAAAAAAAAAGACATGGACACGGAGTATAGAAAAGCTGCTGCACTTCATACAGTTGTACTCAGAACCATAAGTCCTACTCTAGAATAGACAATTTCTTTGCCGATGACCGCTTGATCTTTTCCGTTTTCACTCCTTCATTCTTTGGATGATCGCTGACCCCGCGACTGGTCGCTCGTTGACCCCGCAATTAGCCTACGCTCTACATTGGTCTGAAGCCACTTCCTGGTGGTGTTATCACTTTCCTTCGAAGTACGCTCTGGTCTTCAAGAACCACTAAGCCTTTTTATACAGGGTTCCTCCATTTTCAAATTGTTCAGCTTATGCCTAGCTATCTCTCCTAGCTGAGGTGTGGAAGCTTGTTTCACATGAAGAAGCTGCTGGAACCACGTAGGAGCACACCACCCATCACAAATCCGTGTTAAACGTTTCGGGTAGCAGAGGCACGAGTTCGCGTTAGGAGCGATCATTCAGCCTCCGCCATCAGCTCATTTCGAATGTTTGTGAGTCATGTAATCAAGAGTGGCCTGGGTTAGCAAGTTACTGTTTGAATTTGCAAAACTTTGTCAAAGCAATCAAAAATCAATTAAATAAAATAATTGAAAGGATTTCGTCGTGCTTCTGTTTTGCCTTCCAGGTTTGTTATGGTGGAATCTTTATTCTGGTCGACGTTTCGAAACGTCGACCAGAATAAAGATTCCACCATTACAAACCTGGAAGGCAAAACGTTTCGAAACGTCGACCAGAATAAAGATTCCACCATAACAAACCTGGAAGGCAAAACAGAAGCACGACACAATCGGAATGCCCAGGTTTCAAGAAGACCGGACATGGACCGTACTATGAAAGGATTTCATTTTTATCCAAAATTGACATATTGACGACAGCGCGCGTTCATGTTTTTTTTGGCCGGGTGGGACATGAGTAGATAGGCGGGCGCGGTCGCTGAGACGCGCAACCTCGTCTCACTGTCCAACAGGAGGCGTTTTTCGAGAGCCAACTCTGACATTAGTGAACAAGAGTTTAATGTAAGGGAGATCACTCAGCGACGATGCACACAGCCTGTTTGCGCCCTCTGAGCGAAATAGTGCTAAAATAATGCAAAAGAAAGACCGTAAACAAAGGGGGAGATGGTCAGTTCAGAGGAGTGGAGAAAGACAAAAATCACTTTGAATGCGTGAAAAGTGGAATGTGCGCGTTTACACTACTTCCCTCAAAGGGGGAATTTACCCCCACTCTCAAATCACCCGGAACGAGCACGGTTAGCAGCTGTGTTCAAGTTATCTAGCCATTTCATGGACCACAGTGTTTACGGTTAGGTCAGTGTATGATGCACAGAATAAACAACTTGAAAAGAAGCCGCACGTGCGCCTGAAAAAGAGATGGCAAGGTGAGAAAAGGTACGAGGATTTGATGATTTAAGTCTGTTACAAACCTTAGTCGGATATCGAAAAAGCAGGAAGGATTGTAACTATTCGCGTCAACGAACACCTACCTGAAGAAAGGCGTGGTATAATGGCAAGCATAAAATTGAGAAGCATAGCGGACACGACTTCGATGCATAGTGCTCCATCTTGTGTACTAGTCGAAGAATTCGTTCAGGGAAGTTATGGTATCATTTTGGATCATCTCAAGAAAACCACGACTGAATAACCGAAATGAGTGCTTGTAGATTACCAGTGACATTATGCCCTTTGTACCAGAATATGACTTATAAAAGTGAGCCACGTGCTTTATTACAGTCATCGAACGATATGACAGTATAAGACTTCAATGAAGTGCATTTCATGCACATACTAACGTCACTAACGGGGGATGAAATAATGCTCCGCAGTACTGGTGGAATAAGTTCCTCTTTCTGCGTCGGAATTTCTAGAGGGGTGAGATGCTCGGAACGTTATGAGTGATCAGGCCACTATAATGTCTATACTATGTATGCACTATAATGTCCCAATCACCACCTCGAGTGGCACAGAAGAGTCAACTAGTTCGATCAATAATGCATAATAATGAGGTTCCAACAAGGGATAACATAGAGACTATCAGAATGGAAATATCTCTCTCTAACTGATCAGTTTCTCACTTTCATTTTCATAGTCCTGCTTGCTACTGTGAAACTTTACACACCGTTCAACTTGCCAGTTAGGCCACAATTTATTTATTTATTTATTTATTTATTTATTTATTTATTTATTTATTTATTTATTTATTTATTTATTTATTTATTTATTT
>KZ345798.1:20912-31006 GCA_002352805.1 Teladorsagia circumcincta | reverse complement strand
TTAAAAAATGCCAAAAGGTCAAATTTTTCCCTCCTGAGCGCAAGTGTCTCAAGACCGAGGTTGAGATTACGTATATCACTGTTCGGCATATTGTCATACCTGAATCCAACTGCTCTCATGAAAACCTTTCCAGTAAAACTATTTTGAACCTTTTCGAGAACTTTTACAGTTTTTATCCGGTAAGGATTGAAAACCACGGTTCCGTATTCTAGTATGGGTCTGATATAAACTTTGTAAGCATTGCATAAAACACGAGGGTCCTTCGTCAGGAAGGATCTGAACAGATTATACATCACGGCCGTTGCTTTGGATGCAATTATAGCACAATGCTCTTCGAAGCTGAGATCGCTTCTTACAAGGAATCCGAGGTCTCTCATTCCCTTCACCACTCACAATTGAACCCCTCCGATGGAGTATGAGCAATCCACCGGAACTTTGCCTATCCGTAACACCTTGGTCTTTTCCTTAGATAAGGACAATTCCCAATTGCTGACATCCGTTAAAGCTTCCTGCAGCAACTCTTTATCGTGAGCGGATGAAATCGGGTAGTATAGTTTGAAGTCATCCGCAAAGGCGACGCACTTAACACCTCTAGAGCTGACCACGCGAGGTAACTCGAAGGTGAAGATAGTGAAGAGGACGAGTGACAAAACACACCCTTGTGGTACTCCACTATATACTGGTCTTGGCTCAGAGAATTCACCATTGACTCGAAGTGAATAAAGCCTACCAGTCGGGAAAGCTCTAATCCACATCATGATTCTAGGATGAATGCCCACCTGAGTCAGTTTAGCAATCATTTTAGTATGAGGAACCCTATCAAAGGCCTTCGCGAAATCCAGGTACACTACGTCCTTCATGATAACATGTCCAGTCATTGAGCGCTTGCAGCATGGCCGTCGCGGTGGACTTGCCTTTCTGAAACCCGTGTTGCTGCTCCGAAATAACATAATATTATGAACAACTCGCGTCGCTCCTTTTCCAGAATGTGTTTCTCCTCCAGAACTCGTTGGCCAAACACCAACTATTGGAATTGAGTCCAAAATTTTTTTCAGCCGAGACATTGAAAAACAGGTGGAAGGTTAAGAGCAATTCATGTCTAAGTTGGGTATGTATGCCTGATTGATTTTCTCCTCTTTTCAAGGGATTTTTTTTTCCAAACTGGTGCGGTCATTTTCGTGGAGTGAACACCTTAACACGCAGGTCTGAAATTCGGACCAATTCGTAACGAAATTAAATACAAATGTTATAGCCGAATAGAACGGAGAAGATACTCACGATTATATCATCTCTTATAAAACAATGATGTTTTAGAGAAAAAATTTCAATTTAAAATCATTATGTGTTATGAAAAACCGAGTCTGAAAAGCAGCAGAGAGTTTCACTACAACCTAACGGCGGAGAGGTTAGAAGATGTCATGAGTAAGTAGATGGTACACCTTTGACTGATTTCTATTAGGGGGAAGTAGGGTTAGGGCCAGCTGTCGCTTTGGCAAAATTTCGTCGACCGGGGCTTCCAAATTGCATGCCTGAAATTCAAAAAAAGTACATTATTTCTGAAAGCGGATTGAAACAACTATAAAGCAGATAATTTCCTATCGAACCATATATAGGGATTTATAAAACAATGGAGTTTTTGAAGAAAAATGTGCGTTTGAAAAAGACGACACTATTTATGAGACAACCTGATGCTTAAGTTCAGCTCAGGTTTCCTTTCATTGCTGCTACCTTGATTCCAGTGCTACGCAAAAGAGTAGAGAAAATTGAGAAAAACCTATCCTGAGACGATTTTCATGACGAAAGATTTAGCTGTTACGAGCTTGAGTGCTTTTGAAAGCATGCTCGCCTACTTGAAGAAATCAGATGGTACTGGAAAGATACTTCAGGAATCTGTGAAATAGAACGTGGTGTTGCACTTGAATGTATGAAAAACACATTCCAGGGAAGCTATGCGTCCAATAAGAAAACTTCATGTTCCATCTGAACTTCTCTCAAAAGTTGTTGTGAAACATATCAAAATGATCACTGTTTTATGAACTCCTCAAATATGTTCTCTCTTACACTGCTTGGCGCTTAATCTGGTTCCGGAATTCCAATTGGGACGTTTACGACTGATTCTATTCTCAGGTAGCACCTCAGGTATTCGGAGACTCGATCCTCGGAATATAGCTAACTTGTCAACTAAATGTGTACGTACAGTAGCGGTCAAAAGTTTGGAAACTTTTTTATTTTTGATCTAGCGAAGCCAGTAAACAGCGAAATTGTTTCAAATCCACATGTATTTTACAAAATTAAGAGTAGAATACGATGCGCAAAAGGATTTCTTAAAATCTCGTACCATGGTTGAAAAATAAGATTTTTCGAAGAATTGGCGCGTCAAAAGTTTGGAAACTTTCGGTTTTCGTCGTTATTATACTATCTTCTCTTCAATAATTGTATGTTTTTGTGATCTTAGGCATGATCATCGAGTATTTTGTTATCTTGGAGCGAATTCACGCAGAAAGCAAAGTTTACTTTCATTGCAGAGGTTTCTCTGGACCTCACAGCCCTAAGTACGAGAAAATGCTGTTCCCTATTAGTTCAACCTCTATGAAATCACTAATACCGAAAGTTTCTAGGTTCATCAGACTCGAGCAAACGTAGAGAGAACGGCACAGCCACAGAAATACACCCACAACGAAATTGGACTTTCTTCTAAGACTTCGAAGACTGGTCGGCCCGTCTTGTCACCCAGCATCATCTACTGAGAATCGATTTTTTGGGTTCTCCTTTCAGTCGATCGCAAGCAGATGTGCTGGTACGCATCCGCTGAGACCTGGCGAATATTGTGGAGGATGTCCCAACAAAGGGCCATTGTTGGGCTTCAGAGCAGGATGGCCCAACTTGCTTCCACAAAGAAGTGGCGAACCTGGATAGAAGGCGAGAGGTACAAAATTGTGCTCAGCGACGAGTCGAACTTCTGCCTTCTTGAGAATGATGGTGTGAGCTTCGTGAAGTAATCTGTCAACTAGGAACCTCATTTTAGGTAGCAGATCCCGGCAGTCAAGAAAAGGTGGAGCAGTGCCGTAGACGAGGGTGTGTCGGGCCATTCGGCGATTCCTTCCTTATTGGTGTTAGCGAAATGCGGGATGGCATTAATATGAGAATAGTCTAAAGAATGCAATGCTTCCATTTGATGGTCGGAACTGGCCGGGAAATATGGGTTTTCTATCAAAACTATGATCCGATGCAGGCCTACCTTCTCATTGTCGCCTTACAGAACTTAGACGAAAATGCTGTAATGAAGAAAACAAGTCAAGATTTGAAATATAACTGCGTTGTACACCATAGGGAAGAGCTCGCACATCGTCCCATCCACATTCCAGCAGAATGTTCCACCGAATAATTCGATTTAGCTAACAAGCTGTTGGACTCCACTTCAGATTCCGATAAAGATGTTATAACTGATTCAGTGTCCCTAAAAAATGATCCCATCATAGAAATACACAGTTACTTAACAAATTTTTAATCCCATTCAGATTGAAGGGGTACTATGCCGAATTCGATTTGGAATGGCAGAGTTTCCAAACTTGTGACGCGCCCTTTTATGAAAAAATTGTATTTTTCAAAATTAATGTCTGGTTTTGGGAAATTTTGTTCCACATCGTATTTTCCACCTGATTTTGTACATAACGTGTGAATTTTAGGCATCTTCGTTGCTTAATGGCTGCGTAATCAAAAACAAAAAAGTTTCCAAACTTTTGACCGCTACCGTATGCTTATTTTCGGATCCCTTATAAACAGGGCTATCTATAGGTGTCTGATCCCACTTATTTAGAGCCATTTAACGCGAGATATGGCAAAGCGGTGGATTGCGGCGGGTTAATGCGCCGGAAATTGTCGATTTAGCAAAAATTAAGGGAGGTATTGTAAGAGGGGGGACATGCGATGCGATAGTTCATATTGCCTGAAAAATTCCAGTTTTTCACAAAGGGACGAGGCTCTGGCGTGGGTGCAAAAGCGCAAGTGACTTGGTTCACGCACTCCTTGATTCCCTCCTCCTGTTGAAATTGAAATTTCTTATACGGCAGCAACTGTCGCACCTCATGAAGCCGCCCTCACTGAATGAGACCCCTTTCAAACAGCAAATTCGCATGAACATGAAGCAAAACCGTGGTCGTAAAATGGGACAAGAATCTTGTCTAGACAATGCTGAAAACATATCAGGCTTTGAGTGTGATTTTGAGTGATGGTGTTGTCTTGCATGATTAGCATAGCTTGAGCAAAGACAAAACATTATTACTGGAGTAGCTACAAAACTTGAGCATAGACACACTGTAACAGCATACTGAGAAAAAAACAAGGTGAAGCTTCCCAAGCACACAATTCTCAACCGAAAATTAACGGAAAGCATAACGAAAATGATCACAGTTGTCTACCACTCAAGTGAGAATTTCATCTGGAACGCGATATTGCAACAACAACCATATGCAGACATCAAAACAATCAGGTTTTCGAGAGCGAAAGAAATGCTCAAGAAGTGGTAAAACAAGCAAGGCATGAGAAGTAGTTCTGCAAGAAGCACCTGCTTCAAACCCCAGTTTGTACTTCCCTACGTCAGAAAATTGTCACTACGGACCGCAATTGACCACGACGTGCGAACACTACTTTCGAGTGAAAGGAAATTTTAATAAATTTCCATAGGTCAAGTGGCAGTCGCACTGAGCGCTGACTAATCATGAACGGGGCTCATTTATGAATATGTCTGCCTTCCGCCATTAGCGTTCCATTATAGGTGGCAAAGCGGTTTTGATTTGCACCAAAAGCAGAGGGACTCGGGGTTATGATAGAGGACGTGTAGTAATTCCATGTTCTCTCATCTTGAAACATCGGCATTTCCAATATTGTTTCTGCTTTATTCTTCTGCCTCGAGGCTGTTGGATGGAATATTTATTGAGGCCAACGTTTCGAATGTCCCGTCGTTTCAAAGGCAAAATTTCCACCGCGAAGTGCAGCGGAGCGCTACACACAGTCAGTCGTCGGTAGCGAATGTAGTCTCGGTGAAAATTTGGCCTTTGAAAACGACGGGACGGTCGAAACATTGGCCTCATTAAGTATTTCACCTAAAAACCTCGAGGCAGAAGAATAAAGCAGAGACGTGTAGTAATTTTACTGCTACTACTGCTGCTTGCTCGAAGCATCTTTCCTTCTGAGCATCTATTGTATTATATTAATCAAAGCAGCACTTCTTCCGCCTTGAGATGTTTTCGACACCTTTACCTCGTCTCGCGCGCCCCAATGGCTCCGCCCAGGCGCCTATGAGCTGTCCACAAACTTCGGTTGCCGAAGTTCCGTTCTTTTCGGAATTTTCGTCCCATGCATGGAACTTCTAACGCTGGAGCTAGCAACCACAAGACTTATTCGTGCTGCAAAAAAAAATACAACATAGTGCGAAACATACCCGTTCACTATTTCCTGCATTAGAGCTGCACAGACAAGGTAGGGGGCTCCGACAACTCGCGAGCAAATAGTCAATGACGCGAAGTTGTGCACATCGCTTATGACTTAGGGTATGACTGCGTGACTGCTCGGAGTGGCAGGTGAACCTTTCTGGCCAGCATTTCTAAAGGCTAGTCATCACCATTTCCCCATGATGTCGCTTCAGTAGTTTGCATCCTGCTGAATAATCCTTGTAGGTTGAAATAGTGTTTGGACGGGTAGTTTTCTAAATGGCTTCCGTTTTTTCCAGGCTCTTATGAAGGTGAAAGCACCGAAACGTCGGCCTAATAAGTTATTGTCAATCTTACAAGGAGGGTCTTTCAGGACGGGCCGCGCTTTTTGGAAACGGTTTCTTGCATATTGTGGGGACGTTTGTATGGACCACAAAACCATGTTTCGTTTTCGCTGAACGATTTTAGTTGTGAAAACGTGGTGAATGATACTATTATTGGTTCAAACCCGTGCGACGACTAAACTTTGCCATCATGTTTGGCGGCCACTTGTTGGCTTCGAAATGGTTTTGACGATGATTATGACATCTGACTTCGTCATCTAGCGCGAATTGGCACGAACACGTAGGCGCTAACCCAAATGCAAAATTAAGTCGCCACGGGGGATTGAACCACCAACAGTACCTTATGCTTCTTCTTTGGCACTGCTGAAACCGTTCAGTGAAAATCAAACATGATTTTGTGTTCCCTTCATGCAACCCTACAATATGCAAAAAACCGTTTTGAAAAAGCGTGGCTTGCCCCGAAAGACCTACCTTGTTGGTGAAAGCTCAGTCACTACACCATCGTATTCTGGGAACTATACCAAGATTCATTTAGAGTCAAACTTGGACATTTATGACTTCGCCATGATTGCAGAGCATTCCCAAGCAGCTGTAACGAGTTACAACAAAAAGCAAAAAGAGCGAAAAGAACGAGTAAGGCGCAGTCAATCACAAATGCGTTGACGGTTGTGCCGTGAACCATCGCTGAAAGATCGAGGCGCTCGCTGAGGTAGTCACAACTTTCCACACTCTAGCATTGAAAGTTGCAGTAACGAGCCGATTAAGTAACTTCCTACCTTGAAAGTACATTACGCGATTGCCTGCGAGGAGGCCATTACGCCCGATAATGGACATATAGATGTGGTACTGGCCGCTCAGTGATTGAGGGAACCAGAACGAAGCTGCGAAGAAATCATAAAAGCACATTTCACGCTGGCTGTAACGGACGCCTCACTGCGCTCTCTCAGAGGTTGATCCCCATTCTTGATGCGGCACATTTTGTAATACGTTTGAGAGGACTACGGCGAAAATTTGAACGAGTAGTAGTTATTGTCATTTTCGGCTTGACCAGACGAAACTATAACAACTTTTTAATCTTTCACTTCTATCGTGAAGGATGGGTCTCAAGCCAACGATTACTGAGGGAACTTGAAAGTCGTCGCGAAAATATCGAGTCGGGTGAGGCTATGCACCAGTTCGACGAGAGCGCTTGCTAACTAAAGAGAAGGGATGAAAGGTGTTGTGAATTGCTAGTCCTCGAGTCCTTTTGCCAAACAACTAGAATAAAAACTCTTGATGCTAAACTAACAAGGAGAGGATCCTAGGTCGGCACACCCATTTAAGAAGAAATGCGCACCACTAGACGTGCCTCCAAACGCTAATCTCGAAACCACCTTCTTCTGAACGATTCTCTAAACGAGGTTGTGAAGCTGAACAGCTCAGTGGTTACGTCCCAGCCTCTTCAGTGGGAGCACATGAGATCGGTTTCCTTGTGAGTCTGTTTTTGCTTTCGTGTGCAAAGTCTTTGAAAAGACTGTTATATACATTACTTCATCAGTATTTGCCTAAAGTGCCTGCACGACGTTTGCGAAATGCCTGACAAGTTTAGTCAGTGCTCCCGTATGATTGTTTATGGCGCTCGTAGCGTGCGTACCGAACGTTTTATCGCAAAACGAATGTGATATTCGTAATCCGGGCGTCAAACTATCCCATGGAGCAAGTTTTTAGCGAATTCTGAAATCCCGACCCAACTTGAAAAAAAGTTGACCAGAGAACATTGGTCCAAATTAACAGCAACTGTACGCAAGCGGCCATGACAACCTGAAGTCCTTCCTTTGTTAAAGTTGTCAAGGGTTTTTACAGGCACTACCGCGGCAAATGCGACCAAAGTGACTGACTGAGCAGGGAAGAAAGGTGAAGGGTTGCTGAGCGTAACTTGGAGCAATATTTAACATAGAACATAGCGCTACCTGGCCCAACCCTTAACACATTCCATAACATATGAATGACCGTTCATCCATGAAAGATAACAAATTTATAGGAGCATGTCAAAATTTCGAGATCAACTTCCTAATTTACACGAGCCTAGTCAATTTACATACATACATAGGCCCAAAATTGGATGGTAAGAACGGTAACACCAAAGCACCAGTCCGACATTGATCAGAAAACCGATACAGACCAGACGATGAGAGATGGGTGACCAACTGAGAGAGCGATTCTTCGACGACCTATAAACAAAATGCATAAGTTCTGTAGGCTAAGAAGGAGTACTGTATATATAAACACATAAAAAATTACCCGCAGTCCAAATTGTCGCTCAGCTATAGCAACAGCATTTTCAACCACAGCTTCATTTTGAATAGAGGACAGCGTGCAAGTTGAGTACACCACTGAACCTCCCACTTTCACAGATCTCAACGAATTTCTGAACATTTTTAATCAATCGCATTGAAATCTCATAGAATTCTCCTTAATAGGCCAGGACTAGTATTTGAAGGCACACTATTCGAATTCCTCGCTTTAGAGTCAACCTAACGAGAAGGTGTTGAAGAAGTTGACATATGGCGACATTGCAGTAGAAAGGTTCTTGAAACCACTCTGTTACGCCCTAAACCCGGCAAATCCATCCCTTGGTAGTTTCTTCTTGATAGTTCTGTTAAACGGCAATACCCCGTTGGCAACGAAAAATTGCGTCGGGAGCAGCAGGGCTTTTCATCTTTCTAAGTGCAGCTGCAGCTTTTACACGGGGCAACAGTCTAAGCGACAGGCTGTCTGCATCTCGCATATCCCGTATACTCTCTCGTCTGTCTTCAAAACGCCAATATAGTGCTCCCTAGCCTGGGTTATTGACAACCATGATGGCAGCCGTCACAATATCAGATTCTTATATCTGCATCCAGAGTGTTGGTACCTCACAGCAGCGGCAAGAAGGCAGAGAACCAGACGGTCAGTTTGGACGAGAAGCAGCGCATGCTGCAGTAATATCGCATCAAGCTAAATGGAATATGCAATAGTACGTCCCACATCACATAGCACGCGCTGCGACCCGACCGCTACCGTCTGCGTCTCTCTTATCGCCGCGCAACGGGCCTCCTGCGCCCAGCTCAGAGTGTTAACATATTCTCACTTATCTTCGCGCCTCATCCATTTCACAGAAGTTCCTGCCGTGCGCGGGATCGGGAAAGTATGACTTGCGCCCTGCGGCGAGATTTCTATCATTGCCAGATGTGAACGCAGTTCAAGAGATCGCAGGCGAAAAAAAAAACAAAAAAGTCTAAGTCTTACAGCAGAATCTTCGTTTGTAGTTGCGGTAAATTTAGACGTTCGTTAGTCATTTGGGGAGAATACATATTTCCTTCATCTTGATTCACCGCTAAACGATCTGTTGAGCATGGAACATCTACCAACACCTGAAAAATCCTTTAATTTAGTCGAGCAATGAAGAACAGAAGCTAGCCTTCGCTTGCGCACAAACCTTATCATAGGTGTTGAGTTCATTCCACGTTGCCAGATTGCTAGCATCTTGTCGTTTCAGAATTACTGTGTCCGCAGCGGGATTACCGACCGGAATATATGTAGAGAGAGCCCGCTTCAACTGCCCCAGTCTAGCCAGTTTAAAATCATTACATACCAATTTGCCTGCAATTACAAATAAGGTCATTATGGTACATTTAACGTGATTTTAATAAAGGTAGATAAACCATGTTTAGAAGACATCTGACTACAGCGACCCTCCTGTCCCCCTCCACAACACCATACGCCCCCACCCCCACCCCTAACACCGCCTCTACCGTTCGATGGCTGGTGGCGTCGAGTATCTTTGTGCCGCTGAGCACTGTTCAACTTCACACGCCGTCATCGCTCTAACCTGAAGCTCCTACATTATTTCTTTGACACGTTAAAGGCAAAGTTCGCGTTCAGACCCACCCTATAAGCCCTTAAAGTGGCTAGAAGGACAATAGAGGCTAGTGCAGGGCTCCTCCCATCATCCTACACCAAAAAACGCCCCCTGGACGCTAGGCGCCAATGATTTAGGCTCGCTCCACCAGTTGAGACTCGCTCCTCCCACCGCTCGATATCTTGTCTGCTTCGCAATGTTGATCTGCTATGCTATCTCTACACGTAATTCTCTACCATTCTCCGCGCTCCCATGATCTCTCATCCCTCAGCCGATCTTCTGAACTTTTCCGCAGCGTGGAGCAAAAGGTTCGTTCTAGTGTATTTCACGATTTTTTCTCTTTTTTTTTCCTCTGGCGGTCCACCTACCACCCCTACTTTCAAATTTGAGTGTAATTACATCATCATTTGATCCTGAATTTTGCCTTTAAATACAGCGCGG
>KZ345797.1:53842-74004 GCA_002352805.1 Teladorsagia circumcincta | reverse complement strand
GGTAGGCGTGTCTCCTCGGTGCTGACCTCATCAACGCTAAGGCCCTCTCCGCCAGACCGGCTAGAGCCAGACGGGGAGAGAGTGGATGAGCAGCGACGCGTGGCGCGAGTATGGTCATGCTAGGCCGCTGACACCCTTTGCTGCGAGAACCTATCGTCCGGCACATTAAGGACCCACTTGCTTTTCCTTAGGTAAATGACCTCTTCTTCAACTTCCAGATTATCGTGGATCCTCCTTCAAATTCAGATCTACCGGAATTGTGAGACGGGATCAGTGATTTGTTGTTCTACTCGGCAGCCGAAAAGAATGAAAATGTGGCTCGAGGGGGGCCAGTCGCCGCGCGCGATTTCTGAGTTTTTGTGTGTAGGCATTTCCTCTTCGCTAAATCAGGACTAAGCCTCTGGCTCGGGAGGAGAACTCCAGGTTCATAGCAATTTTCATCTTCTCGAAGTTCCTGCCTATTTCTATTCTTACAATTAGTACCACAGGGTGCAGACGACCAGAGATCGCGCGCGGCGACTGCACACCTCCCCTCGAGTCACGTTGCGCCAAATGAAATCCTACAATTCACTTTTGTTTTCAGAAGCGGAAGTCTAGATATGTTGACTCAGCTTGTCGTGACGAAGGATTGGTATAGCCTAAAAACATGTTGTGACACAAACCAGTAAGTCTCCGAGCGTGCTCGCAATTCCTCGAATCATGGTGTCAAATTTGCTGCTGTTCCTGCATCAAGGATAGGGGAAGGGGGGGGGGGTGGGAGAGTGGCCGAGTATGCGTGAATAGTGCGATTAGTGCAAATTGTTTGCGGAAGCCTAATTTGTGGAGTGCACATCCATACTATGGTAAAGCACTATGTCCGTCACGAAATTCTATATCACCTGGACGACTTCACGAACTTTGGGCGGTGCGATCGGCACAGATTTCGAGTTTGGTTATGAACAGCCGGAACACCGAGCAAAAATGAATGAAGTTGTGCTCTGAGTTGACGAGTCAAATAAAGGAGACCTACTTGCAGCGCCCTTATACGACTCTCTCCCCTTCAGCCATTCATAAGTGCTACCTAGTCCCAACTGTTATTGTTGTTCCTCCTATTTGATCGCCGAAAATTTTGTAGACCTCCGAAAGAAAAGCGGAAGAGGTGTAGTGGCAAGTGGCCGCCCTCGGTACGGGGATCAAATCCTGGGTCTTGCGCCGTCCGGGCCAACCAAGTCTTCCATCCCTCCGGGGTCGGTTAATTGGTACCAGACTTGTGTGGGAGGATAAAAACACTGACTAGTACATCGGCTAGCCCCCGCAAGTCATTGTATAGCCACATCGCATTCAGGTTGCCACTACGAATGTACAAATGGAAGTAGAATGCGTGCCGTGTCCCAAAAGGGATTGATCATTGGCAAATGCTTTATCCTTATTCTTCATCCGAAAAAAGGGAAGCGAGCTAGGGGATTGGGCCTTGTAATTTGATATGAATGCTATCAGAACCATGGTGGCATTCCGTGGTTTTCAACGTCTGCTTTTTGGGGTGGCACTAAATGACACTACCAATGGGCAACTTGCTGCCGTGTATCAAATGTACTACGAGGTTTTTTTTCTATGACAACGATCTCAATGGGACGTGCCACGCGTTGAGTTCTTCTGAAGCCGTGTTGAGATTTGTGTTGGCCTACGCAAGCATTTGTGAAGACCCTCCATTGACGAATCAGCTTTTTTTTACCACTTTGAACCAAATATCACTTGAAAAAGATCATGCTCAGCAGGTATCACCGAAAAATTCGATCCCGCAACTATTTATGCATTATGACGCAGGGCGGGAGTGATGTGGTGGCGCGTGGCGCTGCTTATTATGCGCCATCCAGGGATCAAATTCTGGGACGTGCGTCGTCAATCAAGCCTTCCACCCCACCGGAATCAGTCGATTAGTACCAGACTTGCTTAGGTGGATAAACTGACTTGTACCAACCAGCCCGTTTGGCGTTTCTGCTGGGGCCGTATGCTGAATGTTGGAGAGGGCATAGGCTCCCCGAGGTCGACGAACTACTTGAACTCGGTCGATACGGTAGGAATGTGACGACGCAAGTGGAACAGCTACGTACAAGCTCCGCCAAAAGGGCTGGTTTGCTTATCTCAGGACTAAGCCTTGGAGAAAGGATGAATATCGCAGGTCCGTCTTCTCTCCAAGGGTTAGTCTTAAGGTAAGCACCAAGTTGAGGTGTTTCAAAGGACCTTGTTGAAGTACATATTCCGTCCATCGTCGAAGCCCCACCCCCTCCCAAACATTCAGCATACGACCCCAGCAGAAACATCAAACATGCTGGTTAGCTTACCTCCACCTTCGAGCCGCGACAACGGCACATCTCTGTTACACGTGGGCTACTTTAACCACTCAACGAATAGATTCTCCGAAGCGACTTCTGCTGAGGGTGTTGCTTTAACCATAAGAGGCGCATGCACAAGCACCACTGAGCGACGTTGCCAGGCTACCCTTTTAGGGGGCTGGCCTGACAAAGCCGCTCTATGGCGATAAGGCGCTGTGGGACCACCGATCCAACGTGGAAGATGCCTTCAAAGGCTCAACCGAGATGAGTTTGGATGAATGAATTCCTTGGTGCTCAGATAGAGCGGGGGTTTCATAAAAAAGGGGGTAGTAGGTGCGTGGTGTGACAGATGCCGCCGCCTCACAGCAGTCTTATGCTGAGACGTGCCTCTAATGGAGTGAGAGCTAAATTTCCGCATATTCATGACTGTTCTATTGGATTAGTATCATAATGATTATTTCAAATTGTCGACAAAAAAAAACATTTTTTTTGTCGTAAACTGCAATTCAAGTCCTCAAGGTGTTGGATACAATTCTCCGAAAATTTACCGCTCTAGTAATACTCTAGATTCCACGGGAATGCTGGATTGTGAACAAAACTTTCGTCCCAGAAGGCGCGAATTCGGTTCAGTAATCGATTGGAAGAACACGGTTCGGGTTCAGAATGATGTATTGGATTCGGTTCTGAATGTGGAAGAAGGATAGCCTTCCTATTGTCCCCTTCTTTCGCCCCCTCCCCTCCGTTTTTGGCGAAAGTTTTGTTCCCAACCCAGCATTCTTGTGAAACATTTGCAACGCGAACTGCAGCCGAAAACAGCAGTCAACAAACAGAAACAAGTCAAAACTTCAGATTCCGTTCAACTAAACGGGAAAATGGCCTGAAACTTTTCCAGAGAATGCTATGAGAACTGTCCTGACGGTCCTACGACAGCTTCACCCAATTTCTATTTTATGTTTACTTATTTTTATTAGCCAACATCGGCCGGCTTTTCTTTACGCATTTTCAACGTAGTTTACTGCAAGTCGAAAGAAAAGAGCGACCTCATTTCCAAATTGGAAATGAACGTTGCCTTTTTTTCACATCAAAGGAAAAAAAGGCAACGTTTTTTGCTGAGCTGAGCTGAGATATTCTGCTCTAAACCTACTTTGTTCCCATAGAAGTATGGGAACAAAGTAGGTTTAGAGCATAATATCTCAGCTCAGCTCCTGAATTCTACGGCGGGTCACTTCAGGATGCGCGGATGCGCGTCGTCATCAGCGCGACGATCATTGTCGCAGTATGAGCTTTTTTGAAGAACTGCGTCGGTCATTGTTGGGGGTTGTATAGCGTCGAATTCGTTTGTCTCAATAGGGCCGTTGTCGAATTCTTCTGGCAGTCTCATTAATCATACCTGTGGTCATACGCGCACGATTTTTGAAAAAAAGTATCACCACATCGGGAGCGTTGGATCGGAGGAACACATTGAAACAGTGAATAACGTTTCGTTCGAAGGCATTGCACCGTAGAGATACTTGCAGCAGACAATGGTCCGAGAAACAGATTGTCTTAGGGTCGAGGCTATCCTCGTTTTCTTTGAGAACCGCTAATTGCGGCGGCTTCATTTATTCATAAGTGAAATATTGAAGAATACCCTACCAGATGGTGCTAACAACTTTTACTCGTAGCTGTTCCAAAAAAAAACCAAAAAGTAGTGTCGCAGGACTTCCTGGTCAACCCAATGTAACAAAAAAAAAAACACTTAACGTTAATGTTTCACAAGAATGCGTGTTGGTGTTAACAAAACTTTCGCCCCAGACGGGACTCGAACCCGCACCTTTTGCTGTGCAGCAAAACGGCCCTCATTGTCAGTATCAGATGCAGTAAGCAAGTGCTTGTGGTGAAGGGCTTTGAGTAAGACGTTCTGGTCAAAACGTCGAGCCGCTGAATAAAGTTTCCACCTAAACACATCTCAACCGCAATAAACACATAAAGATAATAAACCAAGATACTATATTCTCAGAAAAACATTCGAAATAAAGAGAGGCGATTACGTGGGAGAGCAGGACGAATGCCAGTCGGAACTGTAGCTGTAACGCAGTATGCGACCAAGCGTTGAAACACTCGGTGTTTGGATGTTGATCGTACATCATACTGCTGAAAAAAAATGCAAAATAACAATGTGCTGTTGCAAAACGAGTTCTCCTTGACAAACAACGTTGCTTTAAGCGACTCCCATACAATACTGTCTACTGCCAAAATATTAATTACTGTGTAACTCAGAAGATTTCAGGGGAATTTGTTCAAGATTAAGTCTGAGTTCAAAACGGATCTGCCAGGAACTATTCTGATCTACTGTCGAACTATAAATTTTATCCGAAGGGTCACATCAGTGAGATCGATACAATCAATTTGGAATAATTTGTGCTTGTATGTAATTATCCGAACCTTTTTCCTCCCTCCTTAACTGAGGAGCATACAAGGTGGTTATCAACAAGAAATTTTCTCCCGTCCGAGGACCGTTGCGCGATTATGTGCTAATTACTTCGATGTTTTGTGCCTCCCACCCTCTAACGAAGAGATGCATATGCACAATTTCTTTTGTTTGCGCCTACTCAGTTTTTCTTGGAGCAGGCTCCTAGGATAAAATGCTCTGCAAAACAGAGCGAGCGCGCCACAAATTTGGGATCGTAACCCTGCCCAGACTAGATGGTCTTCTGGCCGCCTTATTATACAAACGTTTCCATTTGCCGGACCACGAGTTTGATCAATCATCAAGCCTGCGAAGGTGAAGCCGTCAATTCATTCAATTCACTTCAGCTATCCGGTACACGACAGGTTCGGGGAATCTTCCATGAGAAGACTAGTCATTCTTTTCTTGTGTACAAGTGTTGGGCATGGACAGTGAGGACGAAGCGCAAAGTTTGGAACGAAAGAAATGAAGTACCCAAAAGATTTAGCACCTGCGAAGCTTAAATGTAGGACCGGAACCGGAACTACTGTCGAAGCAAAGTGCATATCAGTTGCAGAGCCAGGCGTAAGCTCCTGGGAAGGTCAAATGTGTAACCCGTTTACACCCTCTCTCTTAAAGGTTTGCACGTGTTGGTTTCCCAATGGCAATAGTTGTGACAGTTCTACGGCGGGAGTTCAAATTTCTTGCAGTCTTCTGCTTTGTTTTGGATTAATAATGACACCAACGCTTATTTCTCGGTCTTTTTGCTATCGTCACGAAGCAAGGAGGCTGGAGTATCAGTTTCTTGTAAAAATGGAAGCACGGCTTTCCGTGGACGATGCCTCTAAGCACTCAATGGAGCACATATTGGCTGACCATTTTATATACGCTCAAGTACATAACAAAATGCCTCTGCGATTTCGAATAGAAGTCATAATGTGTGGGGCACGTTTGGGCAGCATTAACCAGTTTGGTGAAGGACTTGGAAGTGGTGAAGAGGCAACTGGCATTGTTCACTTAGGCCACTGAAATATGTAGGTTCTGGAAAATGAGGCAACAGTAGCTACGGAAGACGGCGTGAAAATGAGCTGACTAATTCGCCAGGTGTACCGATGCAGTTGCTGATTCGCAGCACATGTTTCACGCACCCAATTGGGTGCGTGAAACACAGTGTTAGGGCAACACTACGGTCTCCAGCACTTTAGCCGTAGTGCTGCTGCAGGCGGAGGGGCCTACCCGACGGGCCTAGATCTGCAGTAGAGGTGCAGTAGTGCTGGTTGCAGCATAGGTCAGTGGCACTGGTTGCAGCTTCATGGGACCACAGCTGCGGTCAGCAGCTGCTGCGAGCATGGCAGCATATCCGGCAGCGGATCCACCCCTTTTTGCCTGACTCCATGACTGGCCCGAGACTTGCAAACCCTATGCTGCTGCCATTCTGCTGCAATGCTATCTGAGAATGTTTTCCTAGGGACTGGTGCCAAGTCTGTGTAGGAGTACAAAAACACTAATGTTCCCATTGGATGGCCCCAGCCAAACATTGTATTTACACTCCAAATCGCATTAAGATTTGCCATCGTGGTTCTATGCTGGCGAAATGCGTGGCGCGTCACAAGAAGTGATTGAACAATGGCGAATGCCTTATCCTTTTCGTCCATCGTGGACGGACTCGTGTTCGTAGACTTGTGCAAAGTCAGTAAACTGGATCATCGAAAGCCCGACTCTACAAAACTATACAGAACTTATTCAGGGGCAATCAAAGCAGTGTCCAATCGTGAGAGTAAAAACGCTGTTTAGAAAATTATTTCTTGAATGTTTCACGAGAATGCTGTGTTGTGAACAAACCTTTCGCCCCAGGCGGGACTAGAACCCGCACCTCTCGCACTCCGGGCAAATGCGCTACCAGTTACGCTACCGGGGCAGCATTTCTCGAATGTTATCATATGCATTTTCTTTTCATTTTCATTTTAATTTGGTTTTTTCATTCAACTAATTTTCAAAATCTTCTGCAATTTCTATTTCTCGAATGTTATCGAATGCAAATTTTAAAGCTTTACAAGTACCATTATCCCAGCATGAGCCAGTCAAGTCGAAAATACCTGAACCACGAACAACGTTCCTACGATTTCTGTATCCTCCTCTATCTTCTGAAGCGACATGGTTTCGCTCACACTCACAGAGCATTTTCTCTTTCTTCTTCATGTCCCTAGCGTCTATATATTGAAGTAGTAGTAGCCCTCTTGTTGAACGATGTTAATTTCTCCTCAAGTCCTGGTAAGTTTATATATTTATTCTTTGTTTTTCCTCGTGATAGCTCGTTACAGTGTTCAGAATCTATTGCTTTCCCTGTCCTGCTGCTTTCACATCAACTGCTCGTGCTACTATTGTCGCTGCTCCTTCGGTTGAATAGGAGGCCCAGATGACCGCTCCGAAATCTCGTTTCTGACATTGTTGTAGAGGATGACAGCGAACCCACATCATTCGGTTGACTCCGCGTTTACTTGAGAATTTACTTACTGCTCAGTTCTCACTACCATAAGGACCTATGTAGATTACTCTCCAGGTCTATCGTGATCTATACTAGAAAACCGTTTTCGTGGCGACTCACGATTTACTCTGTGTGCTAATCTTCCCACAGCAATCATGCTCAGTTAAAGGCAAAAGTCGCGGTTGAGTTTGTGGTGTTACGGCGCTTGAGAGTGAGTTTATGGATGTGAAAGGGAGCGACCATGACGAAAAAACGAAAAGAAACCGTAGACAAGGCCGTAAACGGAATCCTCTTCCCCACTAGCAGTGAATGAAGCTGAGTTGGAAGAAAGGCACGTCCAAACGAGTTTCCGAACATGCCAGCCGTTCTATCGGTTGAGACGGCGCTCAACCCAGCTGATTTCACACGTTATGCCAGCCACGCATCACTTCCGGAGGTGGGCGGTGCTGGATTGACTTGGCTGCCTTGGATTGAAACCGAAGGCGTCTAGTACTGAACGACGGATTCTGAGGTGGGAGATTGCTGCAATGTGTGCAGCTATCCACATACATACGACCTCCTGGCATGGGAAATACCTCGGTAAAGCGTCTGAGCGCGACCTTTGCCTTTAATGGTGCGTTTTCTTCCAATTCTTCATTTCGCCTTGTTTACCGTATTATCCTTTATTGGAAGGCTAACATGGAGAAGAGGATTCTCCTTCTACTGCTTCACCGTATACTTTTTCACCGTGGTGCTCAATGTTAGCAGGACGGGAGCGGTCGTGGAGCTGATCGTTGGTGAACCATAGACGTGAATGTTGTCCCTCTCATAATCGTGAAAGGTACGGATGACTTTCTCAGCCTCGAACCCTTTCCCAAGATCGAGAAAGGCCACATTGGCACTCTCAAGGCGCTTTCACCGACATTTTATCCTGCGATGAAGAGAAGGTTGTTCTGGACCTTTCGCGTGTGAAGCAAACAATTCCAACGATATCTAGAATAATTTTCTCAGATTCGACAGGCTGACTGCTATGACTTCGTGGTATGTAATTTATCCCCAGTTGAAGGACAATCAATCAATCAATCAATCAATCAATCCTCCTTTCACTGAACTTGAACTGGCCGTTGGCTGCGCTCTTCGACCACGTCACATACGTCAGTCGTCACCTCCCACATCCACACTGACCATCTTCAATCTTCATTTTTTGTTTTTCAGTCAAATTCGTCTTCCTCTAAATGTGCGATAGGTCAGCCCTAGCACTATTTGTGAGCATACAATTCAAACGAAAAACGCGAATTCTAGTCACCCGCAATTTTGGGATCTATTCCGTGGTGCAGTTTCTCCAGAAAGCTACGGCAACTACGAGCCAGAGGGAATGTAGGCAGTCTAGGGGGGTTGGGGGAGGGGGGTGAGGGCAGTCACTTGACATGCGTGTCAAACTGGAATGTGCGATTTTACACAAGAACGCCGAGAAACTACATAATGATGACTCCCCCCCCCCCTAACTGGAATAGACCCCAATTTTGGTGCACTGCTGTAAATGTCAATATTCCTAGTTTCAATCATCATTGCAAAGGTGTTTGAGGTTACGAAGCTGTTTGGTGTTCATATTTGAATTTAAAATTGGGTTCGTTTCGTACACCTCAAACATACATGCCTCTGAAACCGTACGCTGTATCTTCGAGCCTCTTCAAAACATTAATGAAACGTTTCAAGTTCCTTTTCATGATGGACCCTGGTACACTGGCGTTGAGTTTGCACTGCTATGATTTGATAGGTAATTGATTACCGCAATTCTGGGCCTTTTTCGTTCGAATCGAAAACAGTGGAAAATCAATCCAATGAAGGAAAGCACCTACGTTGCTTAAAGGCAAAGGTCAGGATCAGTTTCACTGAACTGGACCAGCTATGCTCTCGACTCTTCACCGACACTCTCCCCCCCCCCTCAAGTCATCTCTTATTTCGTTGCCTGCTTCTTACAATCAGACTTCTGCGCAGTATTGGGCAAGAAAGTTCCTACTTCCTGTTCTCGACGAATTTTCTTTCTTTTTTCTCCTCTTGTGGTCCAATTCGTATCCCTACTACCGCATTGAGTGCGATTAAAACATCAGTATGATCCTGACCCTTGTCTTTTCGAGGAGTCCCATGCCATCGACTTTCATTGGAAATCGTGGTCGCGTTGAAAGGTTTTTTTTTTCATTGACCTGTGCAATGCTTTCAGACCACCTCACACCTTTTCTCAACAGAACATGAAAAGCACGTCGTTAAAACTGCCGCTCACAGTGCTGCTATCGGAACGCTAGTTTTTGGATAGTGCCGTCGTTAGAACTGTGTAATGCCATATTTTAATTGAATTCATAATATACCCCTTGTTTTGTGAAGTCGCTTGACTATTAGTGACACACTGAGAGGAAACTAAACTACATCACGACGACTAAGAACTCTCACCTCCTAAGAGTTCATTTTTTTCTCTTGAGCAGTTTAATTCGGAACGAAGATCGTGTGATTGACAGCCAAACCGAACCGTCACCTCTCGAGACTGGTAGCGATACCACCCCGTAAGGTATTGCCTCCTCGATTGGTTTATAAGAGTACCTTCGTGCGACAGCATTCGAGTACAGTGTTGAGGAGACAACTACCGTATCTCCTTTCAGAGCATCGTATAGCAGATATGGAAAGCACTATTAAAAGGAAAGCATGAATTCGTGCATGCACCTCGCTACAAATGGCTGGACCGACATGATGACCATCCCTGGTAAGAAGAAACTAAACTACATCTTTTTAGCTACAAATCTACCTCCTAGGGTTTTATTGTCCCTTCTCTTCAGCAATTAATTTCATACGAAAGTCGTATGATTAGCAGTCGACGTCTCCATTTCAGCGGCAACGACTGTTCCATGACGCACCACTGCCTTATCGCGTAGAGGCAGCGCTATCAAATGCAGACCCCTATGCGACACCGAAATTGCTCTCGGTGTGTCCACAGTGCAATCACCCTTCATAAAACCTTTCTAGACGTTTCATATTTAATTTGTCTTTATCTGCAATGTCTGCCCATTTATTCTTGCAGGGTACATCGAGCGAGGAAAAAGTGACGTTACTGCAGAACTTCTGAGTACGTAGCGCATCAGTAATTCGAAAAAGTGAAGCTTTTGAAATTCGTAAATTATCTAAACTTACAAAAATACCTATTTACCAAAAGAATGCACACGTAGGTAAGGCATGGCGACAGGCGATTGGCAATTCAGGAGGCGAATGAATCGTCTCAGGAATCACAGGTTGTCAATCAGTGGTAGCCTTTGTCAAACCATTCCACATCGAATGTTGAAGGAGTCGATATGAGAAGCCAAGCTGGACGGTCAAGCAGGTCTTGAACCAGAAAATGTGCATAATATCGCTCAAGAAAGGATTTTATGACAGTTTCTAGCTCAGGAACGACACGGGACCGTGCGATTGCTGTAGTGGCTAGAGGTGGAGTTGCCAGAATGGGAAGGTGTCCATGCAAGTACCGGAGAAGTTAATCTATGGAGTGCTGGCAATGTCCCGCCCTTCACATTTTATTCGGCCCTGTATCTTATCTGAATGAATGTCAACATAGAAGCGTATCTCAACGGCACACATGCCCTCTCGCGGTGATAGCCAATGCAACATTGAATGCGCTGATTGTGAGCGTAATGAATGAATCAATCAGTACAGTTTGAATATTTTTCCACACATAAAAGGTCCTGGTTGGAAAAGGTACCGTTGTAAAGGTTCTGGAATATTCGGGGTAACTAATATTTCGGGACCGTTGGGCTCCTTAGGAAATGAAATTGTTTCTGACGAGCGTTCCGGATAGCAGTAGTTACAGTAGGTCACGGAGGGGAAATAATTTGAGGTGACCACATAGGGAGTCGGGCACAATACCAGAGGCTGTGGGTAAAGGGAACGGTGTTCAGAACTGAGTTCAATTCAAGTGAAGTGGACAGACGACTGCATCACCGCACAACAGATGACGAGCAGAAGCAATGACAGCCTTTATCAACTCGTACTTTTTCCTTCGAACAGTTTTATCGAGTCGCACGCAAGTGAAGAAACGATAGATTCTCTTGTAAATTGACAACGAGGATTTCTTGAATAAATTGGTTGTTTTCTCCAGAGAAGGAACGTGTCGTATATCACTATTGCTCGAGAAAAAAGAATTTATTTACCCATCCTATGTATGTACTAAAAGTGCACTGTAGACAGAATAATGAACTAGGGGGTTGCACAAGCTTTAGCCTTTTTTTTTACTTTTGAGCACTTATTTCGACAAAATTATGCAGAGTGTATAAGTCGATTATCTTGCACCTAAAAATTATAAGGTTCCCCATTCTCAGGCAGAGATTAGGGTTCTGTAACAAAGTAACTTCTTTTTTTTTGATCAATCTTTTTCAAACACTCAAATTTCAGTACCTCTGCAAATCGTAACTGTAAATCTTTTCGAATACGCTGCTTGTAAAGGTATGGCAGCATTTTAGTGTATGGGGCATAGAATAGACTGCTCATGTATGGTCTTTCTATTCCATTCTTTCAGGGGTTTTTTTCTGTTCAGAATAATACCGACTGAGGTGTGGGTCGGGCCCCATCAATCACTTTCCGCTGATTTTAGCTGATTTTTGGTCTTTCTGCTTCAAATGAGATTTTGTGCACTACGATTACTGACCAGTTTCATTCATAGGTACTTTTTTCAATTACCAGCGAAACATGATGATAGGTATACCTTCCGTATAACCTTGCGCGTTATGACACTGAATGCTCCGTTTTGAACACTTTGAAACTTTGAGCTGAATTTGAATACGTCCCCACTTTACATTGAGGATTCAGTGTATGCTTGGAACAATTTAAGATGTACTCCAGGTTCTTCCTCCCGAATTGATGATAGTTCTCTTTGGGTAAGTTTTTCTTCGCGATCACTTTTTACTCTTCTAGAACTGTGCATTTGAAGCAAGGAACGAGTTTGATTATACAATTTTGATTTGAAATTTTCAAGGTATAAACGACATAGTAGATGAGTTTCAGTTTCCCTCATGCAATTAGTTAGGCTCTTAAATCCTGAGCAGCAGAGTTATTGCAAATCCCTAATAGATCTCGATGGCAGCCTTCTACTATTCACGTGCGTATTGATTTTGTGCTATTTCACTATTTTCATTTGTGCCCGAGTGGTGCTGTTATTTGGTGCTGATCTTCGATTGTGAAGCGCCTCGTACATGCATACGAGATAAATAAAAATAGTAAAATAAATAAGTTGAGGACCAAAATTTTAACAAACTGCAGCTCGAGAGTGGAATGGAATCGATCATTGAAGGGTTTGACGGTGACGTGTTAAAGAAGAATCCGTTCGAGCAAGTATCGCAGAAGAAGATAATCTGAGCGCCCTCAGGATGTTGTGCTTTCGAGTCGTTCTGGTGGACAGTCACTGTCGCGCCATGTTCACAGCTCTTTCTTGAAATTCTTGAAAACCCGGAAACATGTTGTGCCATTACGTCTTCGTCTCGTATGGGGAGTTATTTGCCAGAAATGCTCTACAAAAGCCATCAGTTTTCCCAAATATTGCCTCGGCGAATCATTTTATTGCGGTCATCGTAGTCCATGCTATCGCAGTCTGGAGCTTCGAAAAGTAAAACATTTTTTGTCCAGATCAAGTAGCGCATATAAAAAGAGGGCGGAACTGGTATAGTGGCAAGTGATGCTGCATACGTGCAGACCCGGGATCAAACCCTAGGCCGTGTATTGCCAGGGCCAACCAACCCTTCCGTCCCTCTGGGGTCATTCAATTCGTGTCAGGCTTGTCTGGAAGGGTAAAAGCACTAAATTCTACTTCGACTGGCCCCCCGCAAGTCACTATGTAGGCCAAATCGCCTTCAAACTGCTCTGTGAATGCAATAATGGAAGTAGAATGTCTGCCACATCCGAATGGGGTTGATCAATGGCAAATGCTCTATTCTTTTGCTTTTTTATATCAAAGAAGGACCTCTTCAATAGATATCTGTACTATTGCAGCCACAGCTGCCCATTCGCATGCTCAGGAGCTGCTCGTTTCTGATGCATCTCTACTTCCCATGATTTACACCACTAGTCAACACTTGCTTCTTTGGACTGTTATAGACCTTGTTACCCTTCCTTTGAAAGTACAAACGGCTCGAAGAAGCATTCAACATAAAACGCCACACGTTTGTGGCAAGTTTTAGATAGCAGATTCCTCTCCCCCACCGTAACATTGCTTATGGTCGAACCTTACGCATAGCATAGATTTTAAGATGTTTTTGTCATCATTCACTAGCACTCATTCCGAACTAAACGTCGTCCTATTTTCCAAGTTCGGCAGGATGCAGCTTTCCATCCAGATTTCTTCACATTTGAAATGGTAACCAATGGCTCTCTTCTGAAGCTCTTTCTTTCCTTATTGAAGGGTGAAATAAGGTTGCACAGACCGAGGAAATCATTGACACCACCATAACTTCTTTGTCAACATTTAGACCACGCTGAACAGGCTCCCTCGAACCATGACAGAATGCAGCATCACTGTGGGCTCTATCTCCTTGATATTGGTGGTGTATGTAGCTGCTTTGTACAAGAGCGACCAAGTGTTTCGTTAGTTTCCACTCGGGCTACTTCCTTTCGAATTGTAGGAGAATTCCGAGATCCTTGGCTATACGAGGATCTGAGCTTCTTTGCGCGCTTTTCATGCTCAAAAGTCACAAGTTCTCCATTCCAGTACCATTAGCAGCAAAATCTATTGTAACACTAAAAATCTGAAATGAAGGCCAATACTGGATGTTTATAAATTAGAACGAGTGCCAGTTTTTCTTTCATTCTATTTAGCATGGAGAGTTTGAGCCGTGCAGATCTTACGGTGAGAACTCCTAATCCTGAGTATAGAAAAAATTATAGCGTATAGCTCTAAATAGGCAAAACCCGTAAAGGTTGCGCGTTTTCGCAATCCGCCGCTATTATTTTTTCATTTTCCTGTGCTCATTTCTCAACTTTGTTTTCAGGGCCCTATTACAGTGGCAAGACTTTTCGCAAAAATTTTGCATGGTCTATGGTCAAATACTGCCCACGTTGACAAAGACTTACACTGCTGAGGAGTCACAAAACTAGGTTCGATCCTAAGGAACAAAAAACGATTCGAACCTCATTTGAGGGCTTTCGTTCTGGATTCTGACCTGAAGTGCCTCATTACCAGTGACAATGTATCTGATGAAGTGCCTGCGCCGATCCTTCAGGTGCTCACCTTGCCTGATAAGTTCGTACTAGTGGAGCTACTATGACCGGATGAGGTCCAGCGTAAGATGCTCCAATTTTTATGCCATTCATTAGTTTCTCAAATCGATATTTCCATGAAATACTCCACACTAGCTTCCTTTTCAAGAGGATATAGTGAACCAACTAAAAATTTTCCTCGATGGCATTTGAGGAAGAGAAGACAGCTGATTTGGCGTTGTTGATGAATTACAATTAAATCGATGCGTGAATGATAACGGAGAATGTGCCACGTGTAGGGCGACATTTTTTGGGTTGGCTTGTTTACCCAGTACATTGTTGAGACATCCATTTCATATCAGGTGACCTCTCCCTTTCGGGCATGTCGGCGACGTTTGCCGCTTTCTAGACACGGTCATCTCACAAGGCAGTACAAAACAATCTAACCATAAGGTCCATGGAGGATGCTCCAGATAAAAGGAATAACAAGGTAATTATGTATAAAAAACCCAGCTCAGAACGAAACACAATGACTACCTACAATATCAATTTTACCATCTGAACAGCATAAATCTGAGCTGACTTAACACGTTGACAACAGCGCAGGTTTCGGGTTTCTCGCCGCATGGGACATGGGTGATTCGGCGAGCGCGGGTCTGCTTGACATGCAATCAACCTGTCCCACAAGGTGCATTTTTCGAAATTCAAAACTGGGAAGTAGCAAAACAAGGGTACAGCGCTAGTTAGGAGAGGGGCTTCTGGCGAAGACGTGAGCTAAATACTAGTGAAGACGTCAGTGCAAAATAGAACCAGTAAGTTTGGGAGAGTATAGCCAGTTGGGGGATTAGGAAAGAGGAGGGTCGAGTGATTTGAATTGTATACGTGGAAAGCTATAATCTGCATGTTTGCGCTATCTTTTCGGAAAAATGATCCCAAACTAGAAGTGACTGAATCACTGCTGAACGTTGAGCGTGAATACTCGTCCAGTGAGCAGATTCCCAAGCGAGATGTTTTATGAAGTAGCAAACGGTTACAAATTTAGTAGTATAAGGTGTTTAGGATGTCACGCAACTATTATTTCTTATGAATAAGAATTGCGGCCCCCCGAAAAAAATGAAAAGATAACCTGCGCTGCGGAAGATATGAAAATTCTTTTGTATCGACTGCTTCAATGAAAAACATGAGTCTTGACATCCATAAACTCGTAAGTCCTTGACATTATTTAACCATACATTTGTCTGTGTTTATGTTTCTTTGCTTGTTTACTCCGAATAGGAATCAAAGATAGAACTGAACTGGAAATTTATGGAGGTTCAAAAACCTTTGCTTAAAAGCATATTCAACCTACCTATGGACCACGCCGTCTATAGGCTTAGATGATAGTTTGAATTGCCTATATAATATGTATTAGGTTGAGTCATAAGTAATTGCCGATTTTTTCATACCCTCGCCATGTTGTTCAAAAAACGTTTGTGTTGTTCTCCGCGGAGGAGTAGGTGGGGACCTTAGTGTCCTTTCATACTACGAGATTCTAACGTCAGTACTCGTCTTTAGGGAGAAATGATGCTGTTCATTTCAACACATGTTCGTCATTGTAAACTTTACAAGCTCTGTCTGGGGCACTCAGCAAGAGGACCCAATCGGAATTTTTGTGAATCTGGAGCACCAGAGTCGCTAAAAGAAAATATCTGCTGAAAATGGCTCGGGAAGCTTCGCCAAGGCAACCACGGCCTTGAAGAGCAACCACGTTTTAGACGCCCAATAACCGTAGGTATTGAACGAATGGAAGAGAACCCGACACCAGATTCCGTCAAAGTGCAGTAGACCTTCAGCCCTCCCAGTGCACTATGTGTCGTTCCCTTTGAGCGATGGAGAAATTGTATACGCTTGAGAGATGGATTCTCAAGACATGGACGAGTTGGCTCGGAACACACATATGATCATCTCCCAAAGTTTGCTGTCCAGTAGTCGTAGTTTTGACTGGCAGGAGAAGCGGTCACTGGGTTTGAGGAGTGCGCACTACCCAAGCAACATACGCAAGCGTCAGTAGGAACGTGCCGCTCAACATCGGCAACGAGCCCTAATATGTGAACTTCACCTGGAGTAAGTTCCGCTCCCTGATTGTAGGATTGCTTCATTATAGGCCTCAAGCAATACCACCGTTGTTGGCGCGCACACCTACTGCTTACAACCGAATAAACTCGCTTGGCATATCGCAAAACTGAGGCTCCCAATACATGAAATAGTTCCACTACGCGGCAGCTCCCAACCCACATGTAAGGAGGGAATGCCAGAGTGCTATACAGAAACACGACCTGACCGTTCTCTCCCGCTCTTCATGATCCATAGATGAGTCAAAAACCAACCATCACTTGATCCTCTTGCTTGCTCGTTTCCCTAACGAGAAAAACTACGATGATCGCAAGCACTTCAAAACAGACTTCTACTGGTTCTTGATGTTGAAGATTGCGTAGTTCCGCAAGAGAGGTACCCATTCACTTGCGGATAGATAGTATACACTTGTGCACATCTGTGGTTGATATGGTACTTGATCAAGATGATTCAAAAGAAAGTTGTGAACTTTTGAAATTTTTTGTCAAATCGGCAATTACTTATGACTCAACCTAATAGTAGCAGAAAATTTCGGAAGAAGTTGGACGTGTGCGAAAAAAAAAACAGGTACGACGGTACGCGGCAGAATTTCGAGACTACAATGAGCATGCTAACGGGCATGCGCGTCAGGCTGTCGTCAACGTGCTAAATCACTGCTTGTAGAGGCGTCGAGTTTACTCCGACAGCGGCACCTAGCACATAAACTATTTTCTTGGCGGAAAAGTGTTCAAAGTAGAGAAAAGTCCATTGCCGAGAACACCTGTAGGTTTATGCCAGAAAGAACTAGCCATGAAACTGGTGTTACGGATCGGATTGTTCCTCTTAACTATTTCTACCCTTCTGCCATGACTTGAGCCAAAATCTGGGTCACCAAGCAATCGCTTTTCTGTCGACGAGGGCTTCTAATCATCACAAGAGGTCTGCGACAAGGATATCGATATGACAAGGTTATACTAAAAGGTTCTGCCACCTGTGGAAAATCGTTTCAAAATCAGTGTCTGAAGTCCTCAGCATTACGGTGCTGCGACTCGGAACCATATTTACGGTGGATTGACGCACAACATCCGAAGGTGAATCCCGGGCGCTACGCTCGTGCACAGTACAACACTCAGTCGTTCTCGGGGCTATCGAAGAGGGTCCAGGAGCTAGAACACGTACTACGGCAGCAAAGTATGGGAGTGATTGAAAGACAGTCGCTACCGCTCTCCAATCACTCGGCTGCCGAAACGTCCCAGCCGATAAGACCCTCATGTCTCATCGACATACACGATACAATCAGAAAACCATCTGTCGGTAACACTTCTCCGACCGCATCATAAACTTCCTAGAAGATTGGCTGCTGAGATGAAGTCAGTTTTTATATGATATGATGCCAAAGCACGTCGTGCCCTGTGGTTGCAGCGAGGTGAAGACTTCCCCACGCTAGCAAATTCGAACATCCACCTTGAGAAAGTTCTGCGATGTGTTTCTAGGACTTGGAAGGAGTGCTGCACTATGAGCTCGTCCACAGCCCATGGCCCCATGTAACTGAGGAAATTTACAAAAATCCATGCTGAGGAACCGTGCCCCATCCACTATGATCCCCATATAGCCCCTTCTGATTATCACTTGTTCCGCCCCTTTGAGCGTTGCTAAATTGAAAATCAAGCGAGCGTCTAAAAGTGGGACGACATTTAACGGGCGTTTGCCGATCTTTTCGACCTCACTCTGGGAGAGAGGGATGGCTGATGCTGAATAGGTGGACCACTGCAGTGATTAGCAATGGTAAGCACAATCATATGATAAATGCCCATTTTTAACTTGGAAAAATTAGAACAGGAGGGATATGAAGAATTTCTCAGGAATCTTTCCCTACCCTTATATAGTTACCATTCCATTTTCGATGAACACAAGCAGCAAGTACTGGAAATGTCTACTTGTGACTCTTAGAAATTATTTTTACTCTTCCTATGCTATTATATTCTTCGATTTCAAGAGCATTTTGTTTATCAGTAGGAAAGTAGGTTTATGGAACTGACCAATGGCAAAAATAAATTTGCGACCCTTACCAGGACTTAACACGCTGATCATGGGAGAAGCAAATGTAGCGATGCCATTAACGACTACCTCAAGATTTTGCTGCTAGAAAGATGTCACAGGTAGGCATAAATTCGACGACTACTAGAACATTTTACTGCCAGAAAGAAGACGCTTGAGGTCTGAAACGCGTATGCAATCACCTGACAGAGTACACTTTTGTTTTCACCAGTCAATTATTTTATACAATTTAAAATCAAAATTCCGTCGCAATAACAACTCTAACACAAGTATAACAAAGGCCACCTTACTATAGAGATCGGAAATTATTCAGTTGGCATTGAACCCTTGTGCGACTCGACTTTATCAATGATTCCGAACTTCATTGCCTCGTATGCGCTCATAAAGCGATCACGGTCCAAAGTCTCTTGGATTACCTGCACAGTGTAAAACAATGAATTTCAAAACAAGTTGAAGCTTATCGGGGCAGTGTTCTCTAACCTCGTAGGTTTGCCCAGTATGATGCACATATATTTCCTGGGTACGCTTTTTCAGACGCTGAATTTCCTCGGCACGAATAACAATGTCAGAGCATGTGCCCTGGAATCGGAAGGAAATGAAACACCAGTCATCTGCATCGGTCATAGCCATACGTTCAAAAAGATTGATTGATCCACAGCATGAATATTTATCCTTATGATTGCGCTCGATTACGTATGCCAAACAATGGCACAGGCAGCGCTTTTAGCTTCGCGATCCCAACGAACCTGGGATCGCAAGCGGATTCAATTGCCCGTTGCGCAAAGATTAACGAGGGGATCGTATTTGGCCAGTGAAAGGTGGGAGGCCGTAAGCTCAAGTAGCAGTTACAAAATTTGAAGGTGTCGTCGCATGGCAAAGTGGCAAATGAGGGTAGAGTTTAAACTACCACTGCGTCTGTTCGCAATAGACAGTTAAATTGCTCATCTCAGAGCAGGAGTTCTTACTAAACTACTTCATATTCCAACTGGGACGAGCAAACAGATCCTTCAGAGCTTCCAGACCGAACCACACTGGAAGAAAGTGCAGCGAATTCGGTGGAGTGATTTCTTGAGTCCTAGTAGAAAATTATAGCAATAGAAAGATTTTCATTTCAGAGCTTTGCAGAAGGATTCAGCGTATGCTATAAAACGCTGATCTTATAGATTTTTATCTTCAACACTTCTCATTATTTCAACTCCGAAGAAAGATAAAGGCTTCTGAAGGTTGAAACATGCGTTTCAGAATGGAATAGAAAAGCTCTAGAGGGAAAAAGGAGCAACAGGACTTTTTTCTCAGAGTATTCCTTTGGAAAAAATTCAACGGTCTTTAAAAGCTTCAGTGCTCTAGTTTCTATTAGCCTGGAAAATTGCAGAAAAAAAACTAATCGTGAAGGAAGTTATGAACGTTTGAATGACGAAAACTCGCGCGTTCTCAAAAAACGGACTGCAAACCCCTGAAAAAAGGAACAACGGGACTGTTTTTTGAAAAAGTGCTCCGTGGAACGAGCTGATGTACATTTTGAAAGCTCCAATACCCTATTCTCTAATTAGCTTTGAAAATCTGCAAAAAATAATTTTGAAACGAA
>KZ345797.1:19500-29733 GCA_002352805.1 Teladorsagia circumcincta | reverse complement strand
AGGTTTAGCAACATGGGAGCTGGCACATTGTTGAGAGGTCGCTGGGATGGGGTGCATTCCAAAAGGTCGAATTCTGGTTCCCTTAGGATTAGGTCGTCGGCGCTAATGTTGTTTAAGTGGGGGGAAAATGCTAGCGAAAACATAGGGAAGTCTGTGTAGGCACGAAAAAAGAGCTTGCACGACTTAAAATCAGAATCGAACAATTGGCGCCTTTCAGAGCGATCAACGACCTGATACGAGGTCAAGATAAGCAAATATATGTAAAAAATTTCTCGGGAACCTCCCCCAATACTCGGGAGTGGAAAACGTGTGATTTTGATCTGCCGTCAACGCGTAATTGTTTCGACACCTTGCCCTTTAGACACCTGCTTTTCGGCTATTTTTTTTGTACAAAGGTGGTAGGCAATCAGCAATTGCGACAACGCTGAAAATTCGGCCATTGTTTTTCTCCCAACACTATCGTATTTCTTCACGTACATCAACCATGCCACGTTACCACGTCCAATCTTCATGGCCCTTACATATTGCACAACACATCGTTTCTTTTTCCACTTGGTTTTCAATTCCTCAAAATTGGCTGTTTGGTTGAGGGTTCCCTGAACGAAGACAGGCCAGACGAGATTAGCATATGAAGCTGATCAGAGTGATCTACGCTCTCAGTACGAAAAGTATACGATAATTACAATGATCCACTCGGAGGTGAGAATAATTCCAGCTTTGAATTCTAATTACGCTTGATGTGCACCGGACGATATAGCGCAACATGTCGTTTCCTATGCCACCTGGTTTTCGATTCCTCTGATGCAGTTATTTTCCTGGTCCACACCCAAACTATTGTGCTCTGTGCCTTCGATATAGGAAAAATTTTTTGGAGAGGTGAAAAGCAATAAATGATGAACATTGAAGTATTTGGAATACTTTGTGTGATGTCGTCTATCTAACTGATATCCATTCTTGAAGCAGCAGTCCCAGCAGGGCTCTTACCTTCAACACTGATGGTGTGGAGCGATACGCTAGCCCTAGTCAAAAAGATAAAAAATGTGACTGAACACAAAAACTCTTCTTGCAAAGCCGCTGAAGAGGGAACCGAAGGGCTCCAAAGTGGGCGTGGTCGCGAATCGACCAAAGGGGCCGCAGCCACTTTGCAACCACGCCCACTTCGAAACCGTTCATCTCCCTTTCTAGCGGCCTTCCAAGGTGAGTTGTTTTATTAACTCATATTTCTTATGTTCTTGGATAGGGCTAGCGCATCGTTCCACACCATTAGTGTCGTAGGTAAAAACCCTGTGGGGACTGTAGCTCTGGGCTAGGGAAGATTCATTGTAAGAATTTGTAAAAACAATCGCAATCTTACCATGCAAGATGTTACAACATGGTACGAATACATTCTTGCGAATCAATAAGCAGCTTCAGGGCCAGCAAAATAGTTGCCGTTTAAATGGTGAACATATGCTTTTATAGTAAAAAAAAACTAGGACAGCGCTTATTGGTGCACAAGATTTCAAACATTCATGTAAATTATAATGATATAATGACACTTCAAGTTTCCTGGAAATCCCTTGCCCCTGTGAAATGTTGGAATATTATCATGTCACACGGAGATTACAGCCCAACTTGATCAACCACCATTGTACATACCTCTTAAGTAGGCTGGCCTTTGATGATTGCCACTGAGTCGTAACAGTAGGCAACAAACAACACCATCCGTGTGAAACTCTGGTCAAGGATTTCATTGTTTCAACAACATCCCTTCTGTTCAGTATAATCCGAAGTTTGTCAGAATAGTAATGAATGGATCCTGTTCTCTGATTTCGCTGCTGTCTGAGTGATTTTTGAGAACATAAGGCGTTTCCGCGCAAAACGGAAATGGCGTTCTCGACCATATCAAGCAAGAACTTCCATTTTGTGTGTCATTATGTTGACATGCTACATGCAGTATCCACTCAACGCGGTGTCTCTCTAAGCCCATTAACGAAATGCAATTACAAAGTAATTGCCGTCTATGTATGCAAAACGGCAGTCTGGTGGCGAAGCTCGAACCTTCTTGTAATTTTCGAGACGTGGTCTCTTTTTTATCGCATTTACTTACTAGACCAAGCTCACTAATCATCACTGAAATTGCGTACATGAGAGAATATGTAATTGTAGCATCATAAGGGATGAAGGGTAGGTATGACGGGAATGTTATGGGGATGCTCGGCAGGTTTGGTATACAGTAACTGTCGTAGAATGTACCTGCCTATGCGCACTCGAGGAAATTGAGGCAGCTTCATTGCCCTTTCAGATACATTGCGGTTTACGAGGTATTGACGAGAGGTATTGACTCTGAAATTTGAAGGTGAATAGCAGATCCTCCTGAAGGAAAACGGCATTGAATTCAAGGGCACAACCCAGGATGGGTGCAGGTGGATGGATTCTTTTTTCGCACAGGGTAGAGGTGCTCACGAAGGTCGCAGAAGTCCCGTCTTCCGGCTCTGAGGTGCGGAACGAAGACGCTAAGGGATTGCAGAAACCGCTTTAACCGCTTGAATTTTTCTCATTTGCAGCATGCTGATATCTGGCACTCTCTCATCTGCTGTGCTCTCCCTTCAACTCCCAAACTTTTCCTTCGTGCGCCGTCTCTTACTTCAGCACGGTCAAACCGAATCACTGACTAACCTCTTAACTTTAGCGCTTTAGCGTTTACGGCGGATCTTCCTTTTTGCCTCAATGCCAGCCCAATTCGCACCAAAGCTTTCGTTTTCGTGTGCAAGAACCACATCATTTCGATCCTGGGGTGTGCCTGCCTATTACAGGTCAATAAATTGACCGTCTATCCATTGAGTTCACCTTTGATTCATAGCCGAAGTCGCTGTGTGATCCTTCACTAAAACATGGAGCATCGGCTCTGTTCATGGTTCACATAAAGCGAAATCATCCGCCTCGGATGCTCTCCTTCCCTGATATATCATATTTTCGAAAAACACACCCATAGTTTCAGGTGAGGTTAAAAGCGATTATGCTTTTTTCAAGAAGGGTCGAGAGGAGACGTGGGGTGCTCAGTGGTATGCCAATGGTGGAAAGGGGGAGAAATCCGTCGAGAAAACGCAAAGCAAGTTTTTTTGGCAATTGGTTTTCACTAGTCATGAATGGGTCACAGCTTAGAAAGTTGGCGTGTGAACACGTTTACCGCGTTGCGTGTGGTGGCAACACCCCAAACCATGCATCAATCGAATTGCGCCAGTTGTGCCGCTGCTAGCAACAGCGCTCGTCCAAATCACCAACTAGACTAGTGAGCGGATCGCTTTTGGGGGCAGAGTGCTTTCGTGGTCCTGCTCGGCAACCAGCGCACCTTTTGTCGTGAAAGCGCCATAAATAGCTTCCTTGGTAGTCAAGTAACTGTATGTGCGGTGATATGCTTCTCTGATGCGCTCTTTATCTTATCTATATCTTTATCTTTATCTATTTATCTTTATCGTAATCGCTTCCCTTAATGGAGGACTCTACGGAAAGAACAAAGGTTGAAGAAGGGAGCATTTGTTTAGTGGGGAGACCGGCGGACCTCTTGAGGGTGCGGACAGACACGCAATCGGCAGCGGAAAATTTGACCTCGGAAAGCTAGCATGGCTCGATCTTGGCAGGTCCGACTGTCTGCGCCCACCGTCTATCTAGTCACTCGCCATAGGTCTATACGCGGCGAGTGATTAGATAGGAGAGAGAGCGTTTTATTGAAGAGGGCACAGCGATGGGACTCGCATCATTGCCGAGATCAAGAGGAACAAAAACGTTTCTCATGGTTTTTCCTTCTTTCTCGTACCACTCACCATCCCTAACTTAATTTAAAATTAGTTGTTTTTCCATCGTGAAATCTGCCTTTAAGCCGTTACAAGAACCGCCACAATCTCTTCAGCGAAACAAATTCGAACTATTATACTCATGCGTCACAACATGAAATGAAACACTTTTCTTGGCTGAGTATTTCATAATTGTGCTGGGCAGCTGGTCGGAGCAGCCTCTCGCGTAAATAACACGCACGAGGTAGTGCCACTTCAGTGGTTGAAAGGTGTGTCATGAACTCAGACTTGCATCGAAAGGCGGACCCAGTGCCTGCGTCTCCTCTTGTTTTAACCTCCCTCATCTTTGAACCTGCTCTGTCGCCTTGCCCACGCCTGTTCCTGCAGTGAAGATACGAGTTTGGGAGAGATCAAGAGGTTCTCGGAAGGTTCTGCTCAAAATCGCAAAAAAGAATTTACTTTTTTTTACACAAGAAGAAATGCAATTTTCAAGGACAACTTCGTAACTGCAAGACCATCCGAGATGAACCATTGCTGCACAATTCTTCACTGAATGGAAAGCAGAAAACTTGTGAATTTCTCCTCACTCTTCATTTTCTCCACGTCTCCTCCAAGGAGCGAGATCTGAAGCAGGGGCCATTGGTTTATCAGATTATAGGTTGGCCTACCCTTAATCTGAAGACGTAGCGGTATTTTAGGAGAATACAGAACAGGGTTTGACTATACATCTTTATTACTCATTAAGAATAGAAGAGAGATAAGGGTGAGAAAGGGGGAAGGGGAAGTGAGTGCCGGCTGACGACTGACGACCGACGACTGTCCGTTGGCTGGTGACCTCTCCTTAAGTACTGTCCTCCGCGTGAGGCACAACCGATGGCAGTGCTCCGATACCGTAATCCGGAGCACGCCTCCAACGAGGGCACGGACCCGACATCTCCGTTCCTTACAGTGAGCTCGTCCTCGAGCTCTGAGCATCTTTCCATTCCAGTGTCGTTCGAGTTGACTTTGATGTGAAGAACATGTTGAACGACCAAAATGACAAGTTACAATAAGTGCAGGTGAGATCAGAGAACCATCTAGTGATGACCACGTCTTCACTCACAACAGCGTTGTCGTTCAACAACACTGGAAGATACACATACGTCAGAGGAAATAAGCATAAATTCAACGGTGATGTACGTAAATATCCGAGAAAACACATGAATGATGTAGAAAGCGGCGTCACTCACTCCTCCAGAAAGTAGCTCGTCCTCGAGCTCTGGGTTTACAACAAGGCATTGGGTTGGACCGAGCTTTCGGTTCCTTGTTGTTAAGGGTATAATAAAATGTTGGGATGAGAATGGTAAAAATATCAAGATACAACAATGGTACATCTACGTTACGAGTTAATCTTACACAACTTGTTGTAATTATAGAAAATTATTAAGTTTTGCGTTTTCTAAATTTGAAAAACATCCGTCTATGAGTCTATAGGTTATATAATTTCTCAGTATATATTAGAAAACCTAATCGAATGCAGCATAGCCTTTCTTGTGAGAGTTTTCGTATGGTATCGTTATTGTGATATAAGAAAGTAAATGTCATAGCACATTAAAGCAAAGAACAGTAACTGTTATTACAAGCCATGGTTTAGATGCAATCTAATGATTACTAACCAGGATGAAAACATGTAATAAATGATACATATACGAATACTAGTCTTTTTAAACGAACTATAGCGACTAGTATAAGGGCGTGCTTTTGAAGTACTGAAGAAATGAAATTTTATAACATTGCTGCTTGAGTTAGACTCTTTGAACCGCCAATTCAAAGATTTTTGTATAGCTTTAGCGACGTTGCGGCTAATGAAAGTGGAGCTAAACTGACCTAGGAGCGCTAACTGTTTCGAGTTAACAGCTAGTTCTCCTGTAGCTGTTCGTTCTATTGCTCTAAAACACATGTTTTTCTGAAAACAACGGAAGCGTTGTCTTTAAAATTTGTTCTTTGTCGTATGATTTTTCCTTATTTGGGCGAATAATGATTGTAAGGTTGTTTCGGGTGGAAATATTATTCGACAAGAAACGTAAAAAAAACATGATTTTCTCTTGAAGCGAATAATATGAACAATCAGTCACGCGGGGAGACCAACAAAGTTATTTCATCCGTGAACAGATTTCTATCGATTTATTAATTTAGAGCGAATAATGTCGTCTATATTAGAACTGAACTTTCGATAGAAATGTTCGTTGGGCATACCTGATGGAATTTGCTTTCCAACTTCCATTGTTGTTCACAAGGCGACGACAAAATGACAGCGAAATCGTCCAATGCAAAGACGAAATGCCGAAAAACTTCATGGACTATTTGCTCCATGTGGTTCCAAAAGATACATACGCTTCCATGAGGACCCTTTTGAACGCGAAACTGTCTGCATGTCAGAATCGGGCCATACGGATGCCGTATCTTGGACTAGCAAGCTACTAAGCGAACAGGCACATTGGAATAGCGTTGTAAATTTGGCAAAATGTGATCCTTCTCTAAAAATGACTACACTTTAGCCTTTTGGACGTGTGATATCAGCGATACTCGCCACCTTGATCAGGTTAGATCGAGTACTTTCACTGTTGGGGTTTAGGACACATCGAAGTTTTATCTCGGCTTTGAAAAAAATAATATTTTCCCGAGTAAATTTCATTCCTGAAATCTTTATTCGATGAAGGGGACTTTTATGGATCTATACACTGCCAATTCGTATTTTGATTTTTTTTTGACTGTAATGTCATCAAAATTGCTAAATAGAATGATTTCAAACTATATCACTTAGGCTTCTTCCCTACTCTCTGAAAATAGTTTGGGTAACTTTCTACCCTGAGCCGTTATCGTAAACTGGTAAATTCCAAAAACATAAGAGTATTCTGGGCAGTCTCTATGTTTCTCCGTTAAAGGCATTTGGAAAATCCATATTTGAAATCAATCACCGAATATATTGTACCACTGACAAGGTCTAGACTCTCTTGCATACGTGGGATTGATCAATTTCGGCTCTATACTAACATAAGTTTGACGACAAGTTACTCTGGAATTTCCCTGATGGTCGTAAGAGACTTTCATTTTGTACTAGAATGGGAAACAGATTCTACTGAATTGAGTTTCTGTAATTATAAGCGGAATGTAAAGTAATGTGACATCTTATTACTGCTACTTTGATTTAATTCTGCATTTTTTAACCTTCTCAGTGTGATTTGTAATAATTGTGCAATTTGTGAAAGTTGGAGTTGTGATTCTTCAAAAAAAGAGTGATGAATATGGTTTAAGTAATTTGAGATGTTTTGAAAAAAAAATCGATAATGTCAGCCAAATTGTTCCAAGAAATTTGTTTTGAGAACTGGAAGCAACTTTCATTTTACCATGTAGAAGGCTTTGGAACTTTGCTCTTTCGGGTTTGAATTTTGAAGGCTATCGAAATCATTAGAATGGTTCGGATTCGAAAACAGGATTGCGACTGGGTTCTGTATTATGGAAGTACGGTGCTGAAGAAGTTGCAGGGGTTCTATTGGAAACAATTAGGTCGATAGCTCTATCAATTTTCGCTATTAGTAAATCCTCTTCTGGAGCAGATCTTACTCGATTAGTTATGTCATACATTCGCTCCGCATCCCGCACTAATGTCTCATAGTTATAAGATAGTGGACCGAGCAGTTTCAAATTTTGCTTGATTTTACAGGATAATCCATTAGTAAATAGTATGGTTTGAAGAAATTTGCGCTGTTCGACTAGGTCAGAATGCGGGTACGCATCCAGTATCCATCTTTTCGCTCTGAATGAAAAGACAACTGGAGATTTTCTTGGTTCCATACGCATATTCATTATTTTATCCCTAGCTATGTCTAAGAAATGATCGGTGGTAAAATGTTCCTTAAGTTTGGTAACAGTAGTACGCCAATCGAGTTTTTCTGCGTGCGGAAGGTTGTCAAAAACTGCTTTTGCAACTCCCTTGAGATGAGCTGGTAGAAGACAAGCCATTTTGGATTCGGACAGTCCCATAATATTGGTTGTTTCACAAAATTGAGCTATGAAATCCATAAAACTAAGTCTCATTCCCTCACCGGAAAAGGTGAGGAGTCTACTAGCATATGATGATAGGCACAGGCTACCAATTAGTGATTCTAGATTATTCGCAAGGTCATAATTGGGTTCCATTGGGATGTCTAAGTGCGTTACTGGAACTTTATGTTTAGAAAATTTCTTTTATTTTTTGAATGTAGTGATGCAACGCTCAGTTGCTACTTGAATATTAAGGATTCAAAGTTATTTACGGATAGGATTAATAGTGTAGGATTGTAGTGGCAGGCTAATTACTTGCGAAGTCGGAGTACGTGGCGTATTTATCGATCGTTACGGGGTCAGTGAGGGGCACTACTACTGTAAAAAAAATTCGGTGCTAATTAGTTGATTAGGTTTCTTCGAGAAAAAAACTTTTTTCAGATTGTATGGAGGAAAAAAAAGATTAAACTTTAACTAGAAAGTGTTTCGAATATCGTGGTAGATTAAAGACTCACTGATCTTTACGATGATGCGGTAGAGAAAAGATTCAGATGAGAGTTCTGAGCTGAGTAGAGCAGAGAGTAGAGAGCAAAAAGGCTAAACTGACCTGTTCGGGTGGAACTGGTCAAACGAATGGGTCCAAGGTAGGAGTTCCGTTGCACATCCGCTTACCTGGGCTTAGGCTCCGCACACAAAAGTTTATTGGGATACTGTGTTTAAACGTAGCGAAAATTAGGAAGTATATTACAAATAGAACGATCTAAAAACGTTTCCCCACAGTTTTCCGCGTAAAGACGCGTTCTTCTCCTTGATAGGAGAAGGTGCTGTGAAACGGGAATTATTTTCATGTATTCATTCATTTGTAAGTGATTTTGCGGTCAAGGGGGCTTTTTCTGATTTTTCGAAAGAATAAAGAACAAAATTGTATTGGTATTCAAAGCGGGAGCGATTTTCAAAGAAAAATACAAAAAAGTAGAATTTCCTGGTCCAAAGTCACAGATTGTGGACTCCCTGGATCCCTTCGACGTTTTTCTACGCAAATATGGGAAGAAAATCTTGTGATTTGCAAGTGGCAGCTGATTTAGGAATTTTGCGCTTTATTTCTCACATTTTTTTCTGTTCTAGGATAAACGTACTAGAATGGAGTCTGAAGTTATTGATGATTACAACTTAGGATCAAAATTGGAAGTTTTAATAGTTTATAAGAAGATTATTCTTTTTGAAGTGCGAAATTGCATTTTCTGGAGCTAATTTGTTAAATTAGGTTCAGCTGTTCAAATAGGCTTGTAGAAATGCTCAAATTTGTTCAGGAAGGCTAGACTAAGTAGGAAAAGAGAAGTTACTACTGAGATTGGAATGCGCCATGCACAAGTATATCGAAAGTTACTGAAGTATTGGTGAGAAGGTTGCAGGTTCTATCGACATTGTTCTCCCACAAAAGAACAGTATCGTATTTTCTATCACATAGTTGATGAAAAATTGTGAATCGATATCTCTGGATTACGCCATGCCCATGGGCATCCTTCGAAATTGTGGGACTGATGGCAAGGTCAAGAATATTCGAAAAAAAACAAACGTAATTCTTTCAAGTAGCTTGAATTGTCAGTTTCCACTAGAATGAGGATGCGCCGTGCTTTTCACTAGAATGGGACCAGCATTGAATCGATGGATTATATTTCTATGGCAGTTTCATGTAATTATTCTTCTACAAGATTTCGGGCTCTAAGATCGATATTATTTTTCTTCTATTCACCTAAATTCGTTATGAATCTAACACTTGGCTTAGGAATTCGATTATTATCAGATAATATTCCTTTATATGATCGAGTTTTGTCCGATCAGTGCCGCTTCATAATATGATTTTAAAGTGTGAAAAATTCGATGTTGATGAACTCGTTCTTGTTGGATGCGCCATGCATCCAAACTTTACCTGAATTGTTATAATGTTTGGAAGATCCAAGGTCCTTTTTGATAGATGTGGGGATCATCTATTGTATACTGATTAGGGAAACTTCTGTATATGGGTATCAGTCCTGGCTAGCGTATAAAGTTGTAAGAGACTTATGCAATAATTACCGTAGTCCTACGGTGTGAAAGAACGTCATGTCCTCAGATTAGGAACATTACGTAACAGAAGCACAGATATCCGCTCCGAGGCGGCTGTGTTTAGGGGTATTGCCATCCTACGGGTCAGCAGATTACGATATTGCAAAGCGGTTACTCAACTTATTGTTTGCGAGCGCCAGGGCTGTTACATAACTCACGAGTACTAGGGCGGTTATGCAATTTGTTTTTACCAAATGCCAAGGCTTCTACGCAAAAGTTTATTATCCGCATATGCTGCATTTTATCTACCGCTGACCTGAGGATATCTGGCGGGGCGAGAGTAGCTAATTCTCATTGATTGGTACCACAACTACATAGTACCATTTTGGTC
>KZ345796.1:72512-91911 GCA_002352805.1 Teladorsagia circumcincta | reverse complement strand
CAGCCGAGGCGTGGAAAGAAGGCGGCGTTTGGCCGGCTACGTACCAGGCGACGCAATGAGAGAATCGGGTTGAAGCGCGCGATTCCGGACATTGGAAACAAATCGATCGATGGAATAGGATGGAGTAGAAGTGTAAGATGTGAATGCAACGAAGCAGAAGGCCAGAAAATGCTTCTAGTGAATGCACTCCAAGAACCAAGTTTGAGCAGCCCCGTCGCCAGCATTCGTGAGAGACGTCCGTGGGCAATTCGAACGCGTAGCAGCCTTTTCGAGTTTTCGAATTTCTAATCAAAACGAAAGCAATACTTCAGTTCTCTTCACTATTATCGTGGATAATGAGTCTCAAGCCAGTGATTTATAGCTGAAATAGAATCATGATTTTTCCGCGCAAGATTCCTTTAACCTAAACTGAAAACAAATTGGATGTGAGACTATAATTTCAGGTTGGACAAAAGTTTTGACCAAAAATCTATTTATTTTTCAAAGACTCACATTTCCATTAAAAAGGATGTCAACACAAGATGTAGGCCCCATCGTAGTCCACTACATACGTCCAACGATCCGGCAGTTTTTCGATTCCTGAAGCCCAGAACTGCGGCAGCCGAGTGTACAAAAGTTGGAGATCTCAATTTCGAGTTACGAGTGATCATCAAATTTCATATAGCGTAGAAGATGCTCAAGTGTATGAAACAGACGGCAGTCGGATGGGGCTAGGCCTCTCGAATAAGGTGGACGGGATAGACTTCCCATGCAAGTTCAGCAACTTCCTGACGTCTCGACGTGAGGACGAGTTTGTCGTGAAGGAGGTAAATTTTGTCACGTTCCGGGCGTTTCCATTGAATAACATCGGCCAACTTCTGAAGCTCAGAAGCGTACACCTCAGCGATCAGAGTGAATCCGATAGGGAGTAGCTCGATATAAAGCACCAGTTTAGCGCCGCACGCCACGCTCGCATGATACGGAGGGCTTCGGTGGAAATGAACAGCCCGTGGAGCGCTAGCACCACTTAACAATGCGTTGTTTCGTGAAATGAATTAGACAAACGTGCGGTGAAGCGTGGAGATAGAGTGGTGTCTGTAAACAACCACCATGCATCGAAGTTTAGGATGCTTTAGCGGTCGGATAATGTTTGACGTCAATGATGTTGAAATAGAAATACCCAGCATCTACTACGGTACCTCTTAAGCATCTACCATACATTCTCAGCAACTCTGGGGAGCTTAGCGGTCCCACAGTATTAAATGAAATTAAAAGATGCGTCATCTAGAATCTGCTTTCGAGGACTTGGGGGCTCGGACTACGCATATCGTTATTATCCGCCGTTATCATTTTGTCATCCACGAAACATGTTGCTGTCCCAACCTCAACATCAACTGTCAGAACAAACGCCTCACCGCTGCTGGGACACCCGCCGTGAGTTTCGTGAAATTCGCGTCCTGACGCCTCTTATCAGCTCTTATCAGCTGTTATCACTTCTTGTCCCCTGCCAAATATGTTTCCGTCCCACCCCCTATATCATATCCTAAATTCAGTTGCTGGCGACCGCTGGGACACCCGCTGTGAATTTCGTGAGATTCGCGTTTTGACGCCTCTTATCAACTCTTATCAGCTGTTATCACATTTTGTCCCCCGCCAAACATGTTCCCGTCCCACCCCCTATATCATATCCTAAATCAGCTCCGGGCCATCGCTGGTACCCGAGCTATGAATTTCCGGTCAGACAGACACACACAACCGCTTAGCCGACTATTATAGTAGGATTCCTTGAGAATTCCACCACCAGCACAGTAAAATCAGTAGACTCGTATAGGTCACCTCTCCGCAGGGAAGCCACTGGCGACGCCTTGTAGAGGTGGTCAACTCAACAAATTCAGCTCTCGTCTCCGGTTACGATGTCCCTGAGAAGATCCCTTCTGTGGAGGCAATAAAGTGGAAACGCTGATCCTTGACGCTTTGTCGGACTCGCGTTAATCGCAAGGCAGCCATCTTGAGAACACATCATGATGGCCCATGGCCTGGATATGGTTGCTATAGCCTTATGGCCGCATCCAAGTGTCTCCGCTAATTCACGGGTAGTAGCATCGAGCTTCTCCTCCAGGACATTGCGCAGAGCTTCGCCGTCAAAGGTGGTAGGCCGTCCAGAACGGGTTGATCTTCGAAATTTCGCCAGAACGGAATTGAATGAACCAACAACGTCACCTCCCCTTCAATAAACGAGAAAGTCGTCGGTGCAGACACTACATTACAACTGACCACGGCCGCGAGAAATCAGGAGCTGACAACGCAACTTTCTCGCGACCGTCGTCAGTTTCGGTGTTTCTGGTTTTTTGAAGGCTAGGGCTCCACGGATTCGGATACGATGCTTCCGTTGAACGCAATACGAATATTGGCGGCAGCCTGATAGATTATGGCTCCGTAGATATTCGTAGTAGACCACAGCTTCTATAGCTTCTACAGGACAGACCTTTCTTCATACCATCAATTCTGAGGGAGTGCTGTGGATTCGGACGTCTCTACGACCGGCAGCAAAGACGAATGCGCAGCGAATCCTGAAACCAATAACAAGTAAGGTTTTTTCTGGCAAAACGCTTTTTGTCTTTTTCTTCTCCTTTGCATTCAAAACCTTTTGTACGGTATTTAGTGCGGCCTAAGTTCGCAGTTCACTGTCACAGCTTCTTTGCAGCACACCTGAGTAACCTTCGCAATTCTGGTGAAAATGAATGCATGGCGCATACCGTAGAGAGCAATTACGAGGTCTATCCCATCTTACACACTTTCTATCAGCCTTCTTTTCTGATAAAGTGATAACTATCGGATTTCGCTTTCATGATGGCGAATCCACAAACACGGCAAAGAAACAACAACGGTGGATATGATGACCGATAGCTTGTCATAAAGCCACACGCCCGACCAGGTCTATCAACCACCACGGACCGTCGAATGGTCTATTAGGGATAACAATTCAAATCAACGACAGATCGTGTTTGTTGAAACTCGCTCTTACGCCATCGCCGCGCTCATCAACACTGCGCGCTACGTAACGCTGCGTCTCCGCTATGCTTTCACTGGCTGAAGGAGGCGGGCAGCGACAGTAAGGGTCATTCATGTTTCTCCCCCTAAGGCACCGCCCACGTGAAAGCTTACACTTGTCATCACGTATATCCGGTCAGCTATCGATGGTAACCTACTGGCTTCTGCTGATTTGCTCTTTCTCCATTCAACGATTAGCCCATGCCATACCTGTACCAAATGGACAATTAGGTGAGTGGAGAATTCCATAAGTGCTGAGAGGGGTCCTCTAATTCATTTTTAATCAGTTGATTTTTCCCTTATGCGCGAATTGCTCACATTGAAGACTTTCCCTTTTTTTGGAAAGTGAAATCTCCTATTTTGAATTTGGATAGGGCTTGCGACTCTTACCCGCTAGGCGCAGAGGGAACTACTTTCTCAGGGGGCTTTACAGATAGCATCGATCAGTTGATGTAAAAAGCTAGGCCGCCTTGCAAGTCTCAAAGCAACCACCCCAGATGAGTTCGTGTCGAAGAATCTATTCTGTGGGTGGGATAGAGTAGCCCACGAGATGCCCCCCTCACAGATGTGGCGTTGTCGCGGCTCGAACATGCGCGACAATGGCGCTGGGACCTTACGAAGTGAGCTAACGATAGCTCATGTGAGCTAATGGACGAGATAGCTCGTGCACACTCCTTGACACGCAACGTGGATTACGGCGGCCGGCTCAAGCACGCGCGACTCACTGGAGCTATGGAATAAAGGAGTTCAGAGAACTAGCCCAGCCCCCTTCCTTTCTCGAGGAGGAAGAGAGGGAGTGCTCATCAATGGCTTCAACAGTCAGACCTCTGCTCATTTTACTGTACATACTTTCCAATTCTATGCTCGATTTCGCATCAATCAAATTGTGCCGGATGTGCTGAGATCGATAGACGATTTCATGGTAATGTAGTGGTATACCAATATATCAAAGATTTGAAATGAGGTAATGGAAGCCATCGGTGTGGATCAATCCCTCTCTGGAATGCGCCACGCATTCTACTATCACTCAGAATCGTAGTGGCAGAGTTGGCCGATGCAATGAATTGCGTAGGTCACTCAATGTTCATGTCAATGGTTCCATCCTCCAGAACAAGTCTATGAATTATATCGACATCGTAGGATAAAATGCTTAGCCGGCTTGGGGAGCGAACGATCCAGGATCCGATCCCTTGACAGTGCGCGTGATAAGCAGAGCTACTCGCCACTACACCATTTTCGTCCTAGTCTGTATGGTCATGACATATTTTTAAAACATTTGAAGGGTAACAGCAGCCTTGGATTTCAGGAAAACCCGAAGTTGAATGCGGTGACAATACGATCGAAGTTGTATTCCTTACAGAAGCGCTTTTTGAAGGTGACTTTTCTGTTTACTCATATTTTTCTGGATCGTTGAATTGATCGTGTTTGGCCATTTGGCCAGGAACATTTTGATATAAAGGACCTATTGATTTATTGATTTCAGGACGAATTTTTGTGATCGGCCGTGCGAACGACAGTAACTGTTTTTCACGTGATATTGGGCGACGAACCACATCGATACTTATCGATAAAGACAAATGTGGTGTGGTCACAACACGATCGGTAAGTTCCATCGATCAATAATTGATTGGTCAACTTGGTTTGCATTGGTTTATATGTACCTGCACCTATCGATCAGCATTCAATAAAGTAGTGGGAAATCCATGATTACAAAATTAGTTCATAAGATGTTCCATTTCTGTATACTGTAGGCGCAAGGTATGTGCTGACCGTCATGACGCTAATCCTTCCATTTTTGGGTACCCAAAAGGAGGCCCGGTGGCAGAGATGCAGAGGGTCAATGTGAGTCGCAGCGCGCAGTGTATCGATTTAGCGTCAGATTGAACAGAGTGTGTCATACCAGTCTCATATCGTGCAGCACGCGCTGCAGCTCGTCCGCTAACCCCTCCGCGTCTCTGCCATTTCGCCGCTCGACGGGCCTCATGTCGGGTACCCTTCACTTATCGCAGATCCGGACTTTCTCTTCAGTTTTTTTCTAGTTGTGACTACTCCTTACATTCGGCTACTAAGACTAAAGGGGGGAACTCTGCGGAAGAAGAGAAGTACTCACGCACACCGGATTCCCTTCACTCCTTGAGGTGTTGCCCTATCGATCTTCATATTACTTTGTAACGACACTGCGTCATTGCGCCCCAACCGTATCAAAAATAGGGCACACCCCGGACTAGTTTTGCTCAAATTCATGCAAGGATGTTAAGCCCGAGATAGCTATATTTGGACGTTTCACCTCAAGAGAAGGCTAGGGTCAATTACGTCCATCCGAATAAACAAGGGAGGAGGGGGAGGGGGATCGTGTACCGGTGATCACGAGCTGATTTTCACTAAAGGAATTTGCAGACAGATCCTCCTGGATTGGTCTCGAACGTGAAGATCATGATTTCATTCCACAACGATTTCATCACAAAAGTTGATCGAGTGAGTTATTTTTAGTTTGCTTTCATTACAGCAGTGTTTTTTACTATTAAGTCCAATAAAATAAAATAACCTCTGATGAAAATGTTACCCTACAAGGAAAGAGGGCGTTCCCGCGAACGCGGTGTTGTGTTACGACTATTAACATACAGTGGCGCTCAAAAGTATTCGGCCAAATGCTTTCCCGGCCGTAACTTCTTTTCTGCTGAATCAATTTGATTCAAATTCTGATATGTTTTGAGGGCAAGCCTTTCTTACAGAATCAGTATATTAGTGATGGATAGGGGCAAGAGAGGAGAAAGAAAAAAGAATTTCTTTGAAAATTCTCGAGTATAACCAAATTCCAAAAAACTTCATATTCTTGTGGAAATTCAACCAAACAATCGGTTTCATGATGAATAATACTGAGATGATTCGATACTTTGTTGACAACCTTCTTAAATTTGCTTAAATCTTACAGGACCGAGTATGGAATCGGTTCATAAAATTTCTTCATTTTTTCTTTGAATTTTTCTTCCTTCACTCTTGCTCCTATAGATTATTAATGGGCTGCTTTTGTAAGAACGACTTGCTTTGAGAACATATCCAAATTTGAACCAAACTGATTCAACAGAAAAGAAGTTACGGCCGGGAAAGCATTTGGCCGAATACTTTTGAGCGCCACTGTATATCAGGCCCTGTGCGCTTCAAGAGGACCAGCTGTTCTCACGCTGGGGAATTTTATGATTTCCACTATTCAATCAGGAAAACCATTCAAAAGCTATCGATAATAGATCGTGGTTATTCGTTGGCCAGTAAGCATAGCTGAGCCGAGCATTTAGCCCAACCAGCGCTAATGTCAAAGCGAATCCTATCACCTTACTGCAACAAGCAACCGGTAGTGGTCGCGGCACCTCCGCGACAAGTGACCGTAACCAGTTCATAGGGTGGTCAATAAATCTTCGCTAGTTACTTGATAAGACAGGCTTAACATGCAGCCGCCGTCCGAAACATCGTCCGATGTGCTTAAAGCCTCATTCCGCGATAGGAGGAGGGGCAATGGGGGTTTACATATAAAATAACAAGAGCTACTCGATTTTCCAGTGCAGAGAAGAAGCAGAAAGACTGCCAAAATTACTGGAAATAAAACCCCCTTTTTATGGGCGGGACGGGTCTGAGTGCAAAGGTTTGAAAACAATGGACGCCAAAGGAGTAGGACAGACCAGAAGACTGAAAAGCATGGAAACTGCTGAGACGCAGACACCAGCGCATCCGAAATGGAAGGAAAGTTTTTATGAATGCGTGGACTCTGAATGCCACTGATAAACCCTCTGTCCTCGCCACGCGTTGTGAGTCACCACCCAGCAATACTTCCGCGGTTGCGCACCTTGTTATCTCGGGAGAGATTAGCCAGATGAGAGCGATGGCCACAAAATCCATATCCTTCCCATGAAAGTGGAACAGTTGCCACTCACGGCGATAAGCCACAACGATGCTGCCAAGGCTTCGATATTCGTTGTTCCCGCTAACGTTTGAAGTTCAAAACGTCTGTGTCTTTCACATACCTTTTGCTATTTCGTCTTTGTTCTCGTCAAAACACTCACGAGGGGAAGTCTTTCAGAAGGACCCGCGCTTTCTCAAAACGGTTTCTTGCATGATGTAGAGGGATGTGCGTGGAGTACAAAACTGTAGTCAGTTTCCGCTGAATGGCCTTCTGAGTGCCAAAAAAGGATTGGGAAAATGGTTCTTGGTTCGATTCCCCTCGGTGACAAAATTTTTGCATTGTTGTTTGACGCCACTAAATTGGCGCCGAACGACGTTAACACGAGAAATTGATGTCAAATCTATAACTAGGCTTACAAAAACTCTTACAAGTAGGCGTATACCGAAAACTGGTGGGAGAAAGTTGTGACTCAAAAAATGCACCAACTTGCTGTCGGTCAGGGTCATAGGGGTCCGAAAGCTGTTGGAGTTAAAAATGAACGTCATATTCGTGAAGAGGACACCTGATAATGCCTATAATAGACGTTTTCAAGGAAATCAAGATTTTGACCCAACTTCGAAAAATTGCTCCATGAGTAAAGTGAGCTCTGTAGCACGTCAGGCCCGACGGCTAACTTCTTGTGAATGACCTCCTCTAGATCCCCAATAAATGAGAAATGTCAATAATGAACAGACAGTAGCAGGCACCCAATCTGATGATGGTCGGCGGGGGGGGGGGGGGCGGGTGGGGCACCCACAATACATTGATTTCCTTCTGCTTTTACGCGCGTAGCCGCCTATGAGCGACTTGGAATACTTGAGGAGTTACTTATGCAATTTGGTGCAATTTTACGAAGTTTGGTCAAAGATGTGATTTTCCTCGAAAATTCGGTTATACAGGTAAGTCACTGGTCTGGTCACGAATATGGCATTATTTTTTAGGAGCGCCGCCATCTGGCACCATTTCGACGTTACAGCTTTTTTTGCCTTCTTTCGGTTAAAACTTGCGTCATCGGGGTTTTTGATGATTCTCGTCTTGAATAGGGCATTCATTTGGCAACAGTGTGAATTGGAGCCAATCTGGTAGTGCCAAAAGAAAATGCAAAAAAGCGAGCGCCTCGAGGATCCGATCCACCAACCCCGAGGAAGTGTGCTAATTGAAATCCATGGCGCTATCCACTACACCACCGCCTTCACCCACATGCCAGGCCAAATGCACTTATGAAACTTTCACACGCTCTTCAGTACATAGCATGACATCACTGCGACAACAATCCTAATTTTGACCTAAGTTCACCTTGTTTTCGGTACACAGCTTGCGAGAAGCCTCTATTATGCGAGCAGTCCACGCCACGAATGGAACAGACCACGATGAACGCTTATAGATTGCAGTTTTTGGCAAATTGTTTTCACTCCATTTATGGCATTCAGAGGGCCATTTAGCGGAAATGGACTACAGTTCTGTACACCACGCACATCGCTCTACATCATGCGAAAAACCGTTTTGAGAAAGCGCGGGTCCACTTGTAAGACCTCCCCTCGTTAGTGGCCTTTTGTGGTCCGTAACGTGGTACTACCGATACTACTCGCATCTAGGTTTCATTTTAAATCAGATCAACAGCAAGTTGTAATCACAGAATCTACCTTCAAAGGAGGGTTCCACGATAAAGATAAAGGATGGAGAAGGAGAAACTTGCCTAGTGGAGAAACAGGCGGATCCTCCAACGGTGCGGACCAACGCGCAACCCGCACCGAAGGATATGCTCCTGGCGACCTGGCATGGTCTTCCTTTTGACGCAATTGTCCCGGAACACCCACCGACTATCATCATTCTCCACATGTCTATACGTGGCGAGTGATTAGATAGCAGAGAGGGCGTTAGCGTTCAAGTGGAAACAGTGCTGGGAGTGACTTCAATAAAAAAATCAACAGACAAGGAAAAGCTCTTATTTTTTGAGCCGATTCACAGGATTTCTCTTCATCCCTGCTCCAGGGGCCACCTCTACCCTTATTTTCAATCTACGTTTTACCGTGAAATCCGCCTTTAAACAGGGAATTGGCCGCACCTGAAAAATTCTTCTACATGAATAGACGACATGATATATAGAATAGGTACCCTTCCTTTAAAGGGCTGCTCTAACGAGAACAACTTATAATAAAACATTCGGGCGCGTGTCCCATGAAAGTCGATGACCATCTAGGGCTCTCCCACTTCGGCGTTCCATCTTCTCTGATGTGTCAAGTAAGAGCATCTAAGCGGCTTGCGTTGCAACCGGATAGCCGCTCACTGCGTAAAAGTGAGATCCTCTCATTAGATTTATACATAAAAAGTGCAGTTTTATTTGCCTTCCCCGAAAACCCATTGTAGGATTTTTTTCATATTACGAGAAATAAATTTTCAAAGACGAGTTGTGGGTAACGCTCTTTGCCCCAAGCGGGATTCGAACCCACCTCTTTCGCTCTTCTCATCTCAAAATATCATTAACACTTAACTGAAAAGCATGCCACAAAATTTGCTGAAATATTGCATCATGAACACGTAGCTACAGACTTACCGTATAAACGTGGGTTGGGCGTGCTGCGATTCCAGGTTGGCCTCGTGGGCACGCGTGTTTCAGGAATCAAGGATTCATCCCTTTCCCCAACGGCCTTTGTGAATATGAAAGCTGCGAGATGTAACGCCTCTTATGCAATCAGCGCCACATCTCAATTTCGCTATGAAGAAAGCGTGAGTGCGACCTCGAAAATTCTTGTCGGACGCTGGATATGCTTGCAAACGAGTCAGACGCATTAGGCTGACCAACGAGCGGGTGTGGCGCAAGCTTCTCGTGAAGCTGCCCAGCCGCTAGTGAAAAGCAGACTTTCTCTAAGGGTAAACGGACAAAATGCTTATCTCAAGTTTTACTGAAACAGTGTGAGACTCCGAAGTTCTAAACTATAAACAATTCCGTTGGTGAGTAACCTTTTGGGTTGCGCCACGAATTCCACTTCATTCAAAATCGTACTAGCATTTTTATGCGGAACGGCAAATGCGGTCACTGTACGGAAACTCAATGTGTTTCGAACTAGCAAGTCTATCTCTAGCTAAGCGACCTCGGCTGATGGAAAGCTTAGTCAACGCGGGTTTCAATTCGAGACTCGACTACTTATTGAAGATGGAATTCACGATGAAAAAACACCCAGTGTTAACTATTACATATGTTAGAGATGGTTAGTAACGCATGAGAGGGCAAACCCTAGGGAAATGGCCTAGAACCCGAGAAATGGAACCTGATGGTTTTTGCATTGATGCGAATTTCATCGGTGCTGCCCTCTTCACAATAACGCTATCTTCGCTGAAGGCCCAGAGACTCAGACACGAGAAAACGCAAGAGGTGGGCGTGGCTCGTCAAGTGCGCTAAGAGTGAGGTCTTCCTAGAATGCCGGCGCATATCTTTCGCTGCTAATTGCATGTTGGTCCGCACCCTCAGGGAGTCCGTCTGTCTCTCAACTAGCGATAAGTGAGTTTTCCCTTCTTCAACCTTAGCACTTTCGTGGAATCTTCCTCTGAGTGGAACAATCTGACATCTCCCGAGCGTATTTCCTTTCTCCTTGTCAGGCCAGGCCATCCCAGATTACGAACCCTCTGATTTGCTCTTAGCGAGCTTAAGCGTAAAGACTAAGCCCACTTGGGCTACAGCCACTGCGCAGCTTTAGTGACCTGATCTATATATATAGAAAGAAAGGGAACGTCTCCCGTACACTCTCACCCAACGGAAAAATATTTGTACAAAAAAACTGTTTCTCTAATAATCAAACTGTTTTTAAGGGCTACGAAATCAGTTGCTTGTACATGCAAGCTGATAAAACGGTCACCTATCCACTCACTGTGGCTACTCAAGTACGTGACCGCAGACATTCTTAGAGAGCTCTCAGAATCCCAGGTTTTTGTTCTCCAGGAGATCGCAGGCATCACAGAGCTTGCCGAAATGCCCAGATGTCGTTACGAAGTAATTGATCCCGACACGAAGGAAGCGGTTGATGTCGTCACGGTCGGCAGTAAACTGCTTCATCGATGGACATGTGACAGTACATCGCCCGGTGAGTTCTCTCGAAATCGAGCACTGAGCGACGATCATGATGAAACAAGGGCTAATTCTCAGTCGATTTCTAGGCATGAATATTTGTTGAATGATCCCTTTCTGCATAGTTTGAGCATCTGCACTGAATCAAAAATTCAGGAAGAGCTTTGCTGAATAAAATTCGTGCACCACGCATAACCGCACCTAACCATATCCATGTAGCCTTTCCGTTCAGCACATAAAGTATAAAGACAGTGAACTTAGCTTGACCGTCTGTTTCTGGGATGCGCCGCGCATTCTGCTCCCAATCAGAATCGCGGCAGCACTTTGAATGCGATTCGGCCTATGCAATACAATGACTTGCGAGGAAGCCGATGCCAAAAACAATCAGGGTTTTCGTTTTTCGGACAACTTCGGTACCACTTCACCGACCACGTTTAGTCGCGTTCGCGCTTTTCCAAAATTTTTGCTCCCCCCTCCCCTCCCCTGCACGACACCTTCATCTACCTTGAGGAGGCTCGCTCTTCACCCCTACCCTGACCACTATCCTGGCTATCATGGCCGTTTCTATAGTACTTGAGCCTGCAACCAGTCAACACAGCACAACTCCGCCATTTTTCCTCCTCGAAAACGGCCACCGAGCCCCTGCCCCCCCCCCACCTACTGGCACTTTTCCCGAACATGTTTGGCTTTTTTCAACCCAAAAATGCGACCCACTTTTTTGAATAGTGCTGACGGACGGTTGACTCTGTCACCCCCAAAGGGATGGAAGCAGGGTCAACCGTCCGTTAGCCAGTGGTCGCGTTTGTGGTTTCGGAAGGGGGTTGCATTTTGGGGTTGAGCAAAGTCATCAAACTGGCTGGGACGGAGGTCGTTAGAGTGGGTTGTAAGGGTTGCGTTTGGACGGATTTTTTGACGAGTTTGGTGAGAGTTTCACGAAGGTAGTGAGAATTAGGCAAAATTGGTGGGTTTCACTCCACCAATTTACACCCCCTCCACTGCTCAACGGCCGTTTCGGAGGAGAAAATGGGCGGAGCGGGTCTGTGTCGATTGTTCGCACAATCAAATACTACAGGAGCAGCTGTGATGGTGAGCGTGGTGATCGGAGAAGGGGAAGGGGTAGGATTGTATTGGGAGAGCTTCTAAGCCTGATGGTGGTGGTGGGAGCCGCATCGAGATCTTCTTTAGAGAGGCGGGGCGCAAAATTTTTGACAACGTGCGTTACCCTTTATGGGAGGCTTGATTGGCCTGCACCGCCTACGCTCCAGGGTTTGGCCTGTGGGGCGCGCATCATAAGCGACGCCACTTACGGCTGCACCATTTCCGCCCGTCAGCACATAGTGTAGAGAATAAGTGTTAGTAAGTAGGATAAATCACTGCGGATTTACCCAATAACTCGCGCATCGATAGACTTCGGCTAAGTGACGACTCAGCGAATTTTGTCTTTTTGATAAACTTTGGAATCGGAACGTTTTCTGTACAATTATTATAGTTGCGCTGCAAAAATTGAGATCTCCGAATTCGCGTAGGTGTTGGAAGGAAAGGAACCACTGTTGAGGAATGGGTGACAAATTTCCTCATCTGCCCGTTATGGCAAAGATGTCCTAGAGTTTGGTTTTCTGAAAATGGTAACCCGCCACACGCCGTACGCAGCAATCGCCGTCTCGGGAATGGTTCCCTACCAATCACCGTCTCTGACGCATCCCTCTATTCTTGTTTATGGTAGATGCGTCACCGATCGTAGTAGGGACACAGTTTTGGGTTACCCGACAAGAGGCTCGTCGAGCGGTGAGAAGGCAGAGACGCAGATGGATTAGTGGACGAGTAGCAGCGCGTACTATACGGGACGTACTATAGCACATTGCATCAACTTGACGCTAAATCGCTACGTAATGCGCTGCAACTCGGCCGCTGACCCGTCTGCGCCTCTGCCTTCTCGCCGCCGGACGGGCCTTCTGTCGGGTATCCGAGTACTGGCCCATCCCCACCGGTGTCACTGCATGCGGTACCAGAGTCCCAGAAAACGTTCACACTATGCTACATGAGCCCATTTTGTTCAGTGTGAGGTGAAGCAGGCTATGCCTAGACTATAGCGTTTTCGTAATTGTAATCTCAATTAGGGAATAAAAATCACATGTACCGAAATCGAATTCTCTATTAGGCGAATAAAAACTGCTGTATTTCAGACTTCTGGTGCATGACCGTTCACTCGTGCCATGTGGAGGATGGTTCCGGGACGACTTTCACAATACTGGATGATAAAGGGTAACAATGCACAAATTCCTTTATCTACCTGAAATTTCAGATTATCCATTGTCAATGGGTCATTAATTGTCATTTAAACACCATTTCAAGGTATCTCCCACAAAATTGTGATGCGTTTGAAGGAGGGTTTTACAACAAGGTCGGAGGTCAAAGAGGGGTTAATAAACTTACCGTTAGTGAAAAGCAGGCGGGTACTGTAAAGGTTCAGGACAATGCGCGTTTTGTAGCAAAGAGCATGCCCAAGCCTACAGGGCTGTACCTGCGCCGCTCGCGCTTCTGCAAACCCGCCGAAGGTAGCCCTTCGCCGTTCGAGCCTCCAGCCGTTTGGCAAAGAGAGCGCTTACGTTTGAGAGGGCAGCACTGAAGAGAATCAACGGGCATCGAAAAATCTCACTTTTCAGGTTCTGAGCCGTTTCTCATGTTTTCTCATTTCTCCCTGCCCCACTGACCACCTCTACCTTGATTTTGGATAAGCTTTCTTTTCATCTTAGAAAGCATGCCTCGGGATGAAATGGGTCTGTAAAAGCGTTCGATAACGAAGCTGGAGCTGGGAAGTGGTGTAGAAATGTAGAGAAAAAGCACAAAAAACCTCTGAGAAGGTCCGTGACAGGGTCACCTCTCTCTCAGCAGTATGAAGGAGGGGGCTTCTGGACGAGGTTCACGAACACCTAGCCCCAGTTGCTCCAGTGTCAATGACGTTGAACCGCAAAATTAACGCCGGCGAGCTCAGCTCGAGGACGTTAAGGTGGAACGCTCAAGGCAACAGTCGCATCAGGGTCAATGTGGGCGTGGCAGCCAAAGTCGCACCCCTTCTTGCTAGCCGTGGAGATTCTCGTTCACGATCACGATTTGCATCGTGAATCGACTCCAAATAGTCCCTGTGGTCCCAAAACGATCGTAAATGCTCCGCAGTCAATCACGCGATCACCACGGCTGGCAAAAAGGGTTGCGACCTTTGTCCGCCACGCCCACTTCACCCTGCTAGGACTGTTGCTTCAATGAACAGTCGTCAGCACCTTGCTAGATCAGATGCTGTGCCAACTCGTCCATGTAGCCACAGAGCTGATTTTGGCCACCAGATCAATCTGAAGCCGATCCCCACAACAATGTGTTGAGCAATTCCAGAGCAATCTGTATTATCCATATGTTGATCTCGTCAGTCCTGCAATCAATACGCCTCATATGCACAGGGGCTGTGGAAGCGACGTAACGCTTCTACTATTCATTTTTGTTTTGACAACTATCAGGAAGATTCATTTAACTGAAGTTCGAGATGTCAGAGATTCGGAATATCTGTCATGAAACAGTTGACACTAAGCCTTAAAAGAAAACCATTCCGAAGATCTATCGTTTTTGCAGATGCTCCATCGATCGGTACCTCCTTGACAATCTCGAATACGGTCCTGGCAAATTGCAAGCTCAGAAGGAGGCACACGCGTTCAAATTTGCTGATAAGGTACCCTTTTCGCATGGAATGCGCCGTGTTCTCAGCTCCTTAAGAAGTTGGATCCGTCAATGAACCAGTAATTAATTATTGATCTCTACAGGTAGTGGTGAACTTCCAATGTAGCGTGCGTCTCGATCTACGTGGTGAGACTGAATGTCCGGTAAGTGTCTTGCGAGACCGACGATCATTAGCCAATTTCGGTGACTTCACCCTTTCATGGCAGCTTTTCGTTTTCAGATTCCTGCCTGTGAAGATCCGATTAGATTTGAGCGACGGTTACGACCACGATCAGCAGGGTTCATTCACGAGGTGGGCTCTATGATTAGTCATAACTATTTGGGAAACGACGCCCACTGGAATTGTCCCACCCTTCGGCAAAATTACGCATAATAACTTATTTTTCGAGGTCCTATCAAATTATGAAACTGGGGGATCCGCCTGTTCCCAATCAGGAAATGAATGACAGGGTTTTTTTAAGCGAGTTCTTCTTGCAAATTCGAGCCCCTTCGCTACAAATAGAGCACAGCTTAAGGTATATGTAACCCCCATTTGATATGGGCATGAATAAGCTCAGTTTAGTTGAGCAAGAATGGTCGAAAAAGCCTTGATCAGGAGTTGCAGCCCCGTATTTGAAAACGTTTTTTATTTCATTGCAATCTCAAGATATCAACAGCCCGATTCCCATAATGGGTGTGTCTGTCCCATAGTGGGCGTGTCTGCTGGGAGCCCCGCCCACAACCTAATCCATTCCAGATTCCAATTTTTGATGCCAATGGCAGCGTCGAAGTAGACGTACGCGCTCAGCAAATCGACGTGTTGGATCCACAGATTGGTAAGTACGAAATGAATTTAGCCCAACAACCTCGACTAACCTACTACCCATTCAGACTTCGGTTTCGATGCCGACGACAAGCGTATCCGGTCGGTCCTGCAACGACTACGTGGCGGGCGGGACTGCATCGCTAAGCACCACCTGATACTCCCTGCAGCCACCGCTATTTCCCTGATTATTTCGCTTATTGGAGTTGTTTTCATTTTATTAAAACGATCCTATCCCCGGAAACCATGAAACTCGTCCTCAAAAAATCTACCTCTCGGCTCCGCCCACTATGAAGAGTGGTGATCCAGGCGCCACATATTTGTGTATTACACATATTAACTATAGCGCTATCACCGTCCATGTATGAGATGAGAAACGCCTCAGGGTATTGATTACTTAATTATTTGCATGATTACTGTAATTATTTGTGTTCATGAACCGTACCTCATTGTATAGAGTAATGTTGACATTGCAATGTAAATATTAAATAATAGAATAAATATAAAGAAAATACCCATTTGATTTTGCGCAAAGCGACGTTTTGATCCGATATTTTCATTTCCTACTATCTGACCCTCCCCCCCCTTACCGCGCCCACTATCTGGGATGAAATCCTCAATCGGACTGCACCTGGACCAATCGAGTTTTGCATGGCGCGCGAAACTTTTGGACAGGAGTCCCCTTCAAAAAAAGGAAGGGGTGGAACGGACGGGCTGTCCGAACTATCTTGCTTTACACTCATTTGTTGCTGGCTCGTGCAATTAAAAAAAAGCTGCAATCACATTTGCGCTAATAAAATATAAGAGACATATGCATCAGTACAAACAAAGAAATACACCAATCAAATAAGTCGAGCAAGAGCAGCAAAACCAAGCAAAAAACGCTGACATTGGAAAACATAGAATGGTTCGCAAACAGTCGCGCAAAGACCCGCATCCGATTACGCGATCTCCACAGCTGGCAAGGGGCGTCGCTCGCAAAATCGGCAGGTCCCGCCTACTTAGAGAGAGTTCGTCTCCCTACTAGCGCCTTTTCAAGGTGAGTTTTTTGTACAGTGACTCTTCATATGGTGTTGATTACGGTTAGTGCACCATTTCCTTCCCCCTTCCTCGTTAGTATTGAAGGTGAAAACTCTGCTGAGAGTGTTGATTTGAGTGAGAAAGTGGGGGTTCAAGCACAGGAGTCGCGATAAAAAGTGTGCCGCAAGCGCGCTAAGGCCGTCGCTACCGCTGCTATCCTTACACATCGCTGTATCCTAGTCGTTTGCACTCTCGCACGTACAACCTGCTCTCTTGTGTTTCCCTCGCAACATCTCTCCGTCATACGGCCGTTGTCAGACTTTGCGAATCGCGCGACTTGCTACTAGCGATTGCTGCGCTGCGGTACCAGGCAATTGAGCGATTCGCTGGCCGTGACGCTACCGCAGACGCTAGCCAATCGCGCAATTCTAAAAGTCTGGCATCGGCCTACAACGGCCGACTTCGCAAGAAGAGCACCAGCGTTTTCTACGGCGCTTTTTGCTTCTTTCCAACCACTAATGTTCCCCCTCGCGCTTCTTCGTTAATTTTCAATTTTCAAACAAAAAAAACCGCAGCAATCAGATTCTGACCCGTGCCTTTGAATGCATTGAGAGCGATTGCCAGAGGGCGGTGCGGTTTTGATGACGTCCAATGTCATTGGTGGACCAGACCGCTTAGCGCGCTGAACGTGTAGTTGGCACCGCCTCCTAGCGCCTACCCGAAACAGAAGTTCAATTGACGTCATCAACACCCCACCACCCCCTAGCCATCGTGATCGCTGCCTTCAAGTGCTTTAAGTTCCCACTGTACATTTTTTGAATATGACACTCTAGACTTCACTCATTGACAACTGCTCACCCGACACAAGCAAAAATGTTTTCATCATGTGATAGTCACTTGGACAAAAATGAATTCTGAGTTCCAGCTGATGATGTCGAAATCTGCTCATTTAGGCTAAGTGCGACTTTCAAGAAACACAAACAGAAACAAACAGGCGCCTAAGTCTGAATTTTACAAGCTCTACCTCTTCTTTTCAGTAACGAAGCCATATTTTCCACAGCTTTTATCAGTTTATACAACAGCCCAGCGAGCTCTCAAAGGCACGTGTCACGGTTAGATGATGGAACAACTTTCTTTTTGAGTTAGGAAGAGGGTTTTCGCATAGTAGTCGTGGCACCGTAGCGACTCGAGAAGGCCGACAATAGCGCCAATGTCTGTTGCGCTGTTTGACCGCTGCGAGCGCTGCGATTTTTGCTCGTTTGCAGCATGTCCCACGTAAAAATATGAAACAAGCAAGCCTGAATTTCACCAAGCTCTACCTCTTCTTTTCAGTCACGAAGCCAAATTTTCCACAGCTTTTTCCAGTTTATACAGCAGTCCAGCCAGCACTCGCGCGCCCTCTCATACGATGTGCTCTCTCGCTTATTCACTCCTCTCTGCGCTCTCTTTCCGCTGCAGTACGGGCGATGTCAGACTTTGCGAATCGAGCGAATCGCTAGCGAATTGCTCGATTCGCAAAGTCTGACATCGCCCTACAGCCGACATCGAGAGAAAAGGAGATTTTCAATCTGAGGGTTTCCCATGGTCGGCTTGAAGCCCAGGCAAAACAGGTTACAGGACACGCCAAACTGCACTCAAATACGATTGTGAGTGGAAGACGACGATTGCATGACGCATTCTGAAGAGCCCTCTCTCAGGATGCTTTGGCGCTTAACCAGTCATTGTTAGATATAACTTCTCTGCTGACTGTATTAATTTTTTGAACTTTTCCGCACTTACGACTACTGTTGCAACCGGTTTGCAACTGTTGCAGCATGCCGCACAAGCTAATGAATCAACGGATCAGTCACGAATGGGACAATGCAACTGGTGGTCGTGGTGATGGTAGCCTGCGGAGCCTCGCCGCAGACATGAAAAACCAGATAGTCCGAAATCAGACCCCTTTAGGCGATTCTAGCATTCGGCCACTGTCTCTCCTCACTTTGTTACATGGTCGTCACGTAGTAGCCCGTTAATCTCCGCTTTGTATCCGGGGTCAGGAAATTCTGCACTGCAGACTCCACGACATAATTGACGACGGCCTCCGAGTGAACCCGATAGGTAGCAATTCGTTATGTTGCAGGTAGCCGGTAAATGATCGCTACAATCAGTAACAAAAGATAAATACTGCTGCAACGGGCTAGTCATTTTGCAGGTCCAAAACTATTACATTTTGAGGAGGGCGTCGTCAATTGTGTTGTGAAGGCTGTCAACTCGCACCAAGCCGCTACAAAGGCTACATACTGAGGGTACGGGGCAGTTGTCGACCAAAGCGTGAGAGTCAAGGTAGCAAAAAAGCACATACTTCGCGCTTTTCGTGTTTTTTAAAGACTAAGCCTCTGAAGGGAAGGAAAGATGCTGTAATATGTAGTGTGCATGTGCGAGAATGCTTGGATAACACTACAAAAAGCTGCATCACCAAGTCTCTCAGTTGACAAGTGCCCTTGGACGGCATACGGGCAGCCCTTGAGAGCAGAGCCCCTAAAATGTAGCCCAACCTGGCTGAAAATTCGTGCTGGTATGTTCAAAGTAGGACTGCAGTGAAGGATCGACAGAAGAGGTCGACTACGTCGACTAAACCTTTGAACTTATGAAAATCTGTGAAAAGCGTCAATCGGCATGCGAGAAAGGATTTATAAACATTTGGCATGAAGACCCCGTACTCTCCCTTTTCAGAGGAATCGTTGCATGGGTGAGTGGCCCTAAAGAGGACTCAGCTAGCTCCATAACGCATCCACTAGGCGTGTATGCGTCAAACTAGTGCGATAGCGTTCAGGAGCTCTAA
>KZ345796.1:2558-27223 GCA_002352805.1 Teladorsagia circumcincta | reverse complement strand
AAACATGTCTCAGGAGAGTTTAGCCGCATTAGCGTAGCCCGGCGATTCCGTCGCAGCCGCTGGCAAAAACAACATTCTAAGCCGAAAGTCGATAGCGACACTCACAATCAGACGCTCTCGCTACTTTGTGGCTACGGTATCGATGTATTTGTTTGAAACTTGACTCCTTTCACACAAGCCCAGATAAAAAGAAACCGAATCCAAAACAAAGAAATGTCCAAAATTCATCAAAATGAAAAAGCTACTAAAAACAAGGAACATTCGTTTAACTGGTACAACTTACTGTGAACTAGAAAAAGTACAAACCTCTGGGTCTTCTCCTTCGGCTGTCTTCTCTGCATTATCGTCTCCACCTTTAAGACCGAGCCCACCAGTCACTTCATTGAGCTGGTTGCCCACCATTTGTTTCATAAGGAATCCAGCCATCTTGATTAATTAGAAGGTCGACTGATCTGAACATAAAAAAGCATAGATGGGCTACTAAGTTTAAAACAAACTGGAAGCATTTCATGCATATAATAAAATCATGAAAAATAGAAAAATTTAGAGGTATGGCTAGATTCTAATAAATAAAGGGAGTAAAATGCTATACTAATATGAGGATTGAATTGCGATACACTTGCTAAAACGAACCAGGCACTTTTCAAGATGTGGCATTCTACAAAAGAAATCCGACGGTAGTGAACGGAGCGAAACAGCGATGGATCTTTCCGAAAATTGCAGTGACCGGTTTTTAGTCTTCGGAAGGTTCATGCAACGTAAGTCAGAATCGATGTATTCAGCACTTCCACAAGCATATTATGACACCATGCTGACTAAGACGGAAGTGATGTTGTGGGATAAGGTGCCGCTACCTGTGACCATGGTTAGACCGTCAAATCCTGGCTTGAACCCCACCCAGGCCAACCAAACCTTTTAGTTCTCCGAAGCAAGTCAGTGGGCATTACATATAAGCAGGATAGCATGTAAAGGCGACTACGATGAGGAGGGGAGTCAAATGCACGGCGCATCTCGAAATGACAAAGCGTGTAATACAGCACCCATTTAAAGGATAAGCAAAGTTGAAATAATTGATCAATAGATTAGTTATGCGCTACTTGACGAAAGGATGATAAGAAATCAAGTGAGTTTCTAGTGCCAAATTTAGAGTATGCGTCAAATTTTACCATCTTATAGCCCTGAGTGACTTAGGTCTCCAGTAAAAAAAGTTTAGAATGGAGGGACATAATATCTTTAAGGTCGAAAAGTCACGTGTTCGATAAGTTAGATTTAGCTTCACAAAAAAAAACTACGCCTTGGCAACGCTTTCTGCGTTGATCCCACCACGTCGCCATATGACTTGGCATTTAGGCAATGAAGCGGAGTGGATGAGAAAGTATTTGGAAAGCGCCTACAAAGCCTCTCATGCTTCCGCAGGAAATCACGTGAACACTTCCTCAAAATTACTCTAACACTGCTCACACGATTAAGACATCAGATGCAGCCAAATTGGCACAATCATGAGAGGTAGGGATGACTTGAAGAAGGAGGAGGAAAGTGCGGAGGCGGTTTTTGTCGAAATATCGACCACAACTGAGCTGAGACACAAAACAAGATGAACACATGAAAACAGCGAAAAAACCAGACCAGCTGACGTTTCTTATAAGAGGTGGCCGCACAGTATTCGACAATTAGCTACTATGGAGTGAGGTTAATTTATCAACACGGTGGGGGCTGCGCATGTTTTACGCTATGCAGCAGCGTGGGACTTCAGTGAAATTTCAAAGAAATTCGCTGGGCAAATCGGAACAAAAAAATCTATCATATGATAAGGTAGAAACCTCCATGGACGATTGGAAAGAAAAACAAAGAGAAAAAGTTGAAATTGGTTCCAGAATATAGGTTGTAAGGCTCATTTGTGGGCTGCATCGTCTCCGAAGTGTTGAAAAACTACTCGAAACACGAGAAATGCGATGCACATGAATAATGTCCTTCACGCGATGTCCCAATACCGGAGCGCTCCCATAAATCTCTTTCACTCCGACTACGCTGCCAAATGAGCCGCACGACCAGACATTACTCCTCGAAACCTCCGCCGGAGATCACTCATTACTCGTTTCGTTCTTACTTTAGCTTGAAGTTATTTCGTAAACCTTCCAGGTCAACCAATTATAAGCACTACAAGCCCTCAAAACACTGCTCGGGATAAAAAAAACTAAAGAGCCAATGATCTGAATGAGAAGAAATCTACCTATGCTAAGAAGTACGGACAATATTTAATCCTTACATATCTATCTTGTGACATTTATACAAAAACCTAATCTAGTTGGCTATTATCCAACAACATGCTAATAAGATTTATGCCAACATTAGCGCGACAGAAATCTAATCTCACCCATATTTTGCATGAGTATAAATCATATTGCTTAAGAAGCAAGCAAAAAAGGTTGTGATTGATTCCCTAAGAACATAATTGTTCCGAAATAAGGTTTCACTGATTCAACGTCCTTCGCATTAATCTTTGGAGGAACTTATCCGCTTGTACTTCAGAATGAACATATTGTAGGGTGCAGAAATTAGTGACAACCATGATCATTGATTATCTTGGCCGCATTTCATGGTTAAATATCACTAATCAACGAAAAGTTAACCAAAAGAGACACGTGCTTCACAATCAGCAATAGGCTTATCTTTTCGTCACCCGAAGAAATTGGTTCAAATGTCCAGCCCCTTTGAAGGTCTCTTATCATGCTTCAAGTCAACGTCGTTTTATTTCTATTGATAAGCGGTCTAATCGAAAATTTCCTTATATTTTATTCGTATCACAAGTGGCGTTAGACCAGGAAAGACTTTCTCGGCATTTCTTGGTTTTTTTTGGTTCTCTGAGACGAATTATGCTGGCGCTCCAAAAGACTCCATAAAAGAGCGGATGCAATCTAGTACGCGTAGTATTCCGTCAATCAGGCGGAAGTATTACTTTCATGGGGTGAAAATTACCTTCTTGGATTTCAAATATTGAGGGGCTGCTTCTGAGATTGGTATTCCCACACTTCACTGACTAAGCATATACACATTAATTTCAAAAAACAAAACAAAAAATACATTTTGGAATATCGAAGCTAGTTGAGCCGCAAACTTCGCTAAGTCATTCTTGATGTAGTTTCGCATTCAATTTCACTATGTCCCACCCTTCTCGGATTACCTCCCTGGGCTGAAAATCCAGTTAGGGCAGGGGGGGGGGGGGGCACTCCACTGTGTTTCTCGATACATAATATGAGAGCCAGAGCGCTTGACACGTAATCGATCATTTGAAGTGACCTTCTGATAAGTACCGGTGTATTGTAGTAGTCCTGAGGTGCTTCTACTTTTCGGCTGCAATGGTTCAAGGAAAAGGTCCTAAATTAGGGGAATGAAGAGCTTCGCCTCGACCTGAGAGTGGAGGAGCTCCAGGGCGGACCTGGTGAAGTTGGACAGAGAATGGGCAGGAGGTGTGAATAGAAGATATTGACCATTTCCTATTAAAGTGCGCATCATATAAGCCTTTCGCATATTATCTTATCCCTAGTCTTAGAGAGCCCAGAGGGAGGTTCTCTAGGACTAAGGATAAGATACCAAGGAGTGTTTGCCCTAACTGGATTTTCACCCCTTCTTGGTCATATAACCTACGATAGCGAGCCAATGAAGTTCTTTTAGGATTCGAAAGCCTGTGTACGCTTCCGCAACAGTGAACTGTGTGGTGCACCAAGTTCGATGCATAACAGTAATATGACCACTTCGAGTCTCTCATTTTTGGTGAGAACGTGTCTTTCACCACATTCTGCACCTAGAAACACTGAACACTGGCTCCACTCATGGGCAACGTGCTCACTAGATTAGTGACTAACTGGAAACACCTATCCCTAAAACCCTTCATTTGGATCCACTCATGAGCTTCGCACAACTAGATCTAGCGGCTAACGGACACCACCTCTTTCTCTATGTCCCTTCAATTGTATTTCTTGTATTATCCGTAAATGTAAGAGAGAGAGAGAGCAAGGAAGCTATAAAATCGTTGGACGTACACAATAGCGCCAGCACGTGTTTGCTGATGGCTTTTCAAAGTACTGATTGCCGAACCAACTGATTTTTGATTAATAAAATCCGAATACAACTACTCATCTAAAAAGGCGTATGATGAAGCTTCAATAAGGGAGTGAAATCGCCTCACATCACGGTCAGAAAAAAGCTCAGCAGTTTCAAAACGTAGACCAGATGGTTGAGAAGAATCGAATTGTAAGGAGATGCAAAGATCTTCATCTTCTTCACTGGTCCGAATATAAACACATTCTTTTCAATCATGTCAAGCGATCTCCCAAAACCGTTCACCTAGCGGAAATTAACACCACTGAATCCCAAATAAAATTCTAGAAAACACTACGGATCAGTGAATGAGGTGCTACCATTCATGTTATAATTCCGACGTCGTCGTTATCAAATAAGAAGCCTCTTAACGAGAATCATGCTTATACAGTGACATGGCAGGTGTAAGCAGCAATGCAAGTAAATGTACATATTTGCACGGCAACGTGCAAAACCATTTACATTTTATTCATTCACTTCAAAGCGCCCCCTTTTAGTTGGACCTTAGCAACCATAAAATTGCATTGAACTGGTGGAAATGAGCGCGATGTGAAAAGTCATGACTCCATAGAAGAAAATCAGAACAGAAGTAATGGGGATTCATCACGCTATTTCACCGTTTCGCCCTGAAATCGCCCTAGCAGAGCATTCCATGGTCAGAACAACTCCAGAGGTTCAAGAAATAGCTGGAAAAACAAATATCGGCTGAGAAGTTCTTTAATCTCGCGTCGGAATGCGTAATAACACCTCGAGGCCATTGACACACTTGGCAGGCACTTCCGTGTAACTTGCTTTTGCTTTTGCTTGTTCACATTGACGTAATTGAATGTTCAAAGAAGTCTGAGTTCGTTCCATAGTGTATGAAAACATCCATCACCTTCGCAAGGCCTAGGTATATCTAGGATATCTGGTGATAGAACTGAACAGATATGGTGCCATGGAATAGCCAAAATCCAGTCTTCAATAATTTAAGAGAACAGTCAAATATTTATGTTGATACAGAATACGATGGAACGATGAAACTTGTTGGTCAACGGGCCACACTGACTGAACTGGCTTTTCCGGCAATGAGAGGCAGGTACTACTTAATTTCTGGGAGAGAACAAACAGAGGCGGTATGAGCAATGACACATCACAAACAGCCCTTTCCCGAACAATTTATGAAAACCCATCATAAAGTACACACCAATATCGATGACACCGCAGAATCGAAATAACACGGCGAGAGTAAAATGGATGTGGAATAGGAGGCCGAAAGCCAGCCATGGGAGGAGCGGAGCCGCTCCGAGATCGATGGGCGCCGCTGGCCGTCAGAGCACGACGGCATAGCGCTCGTCGTCGACGGCGTTGCCCATTTTAACAATGCTCTCCTCTCTCCGAATCTCCTGCCTCAGATGCACTTTGCCTATACTTTCTAATACGTCGACAAATTCGTTCTCACCAATGCCGTCCATCCACTTGGCAGTCTTCAAAACTCGGAGAAAATAAGCCACTACCAGCTTCACCCTCAATAACTTCTAGGACCTGCTCCCAATTACAAATTCAGACGTAGATTTGTTTAATGTAATTTGGCCCATTTGTCTACGATGTTCACATCCCATTGTAATTTTCTACGTAACCCTTGATTATCACAAAGATGGACTTCCCCTCTGACGCTCTTTCACAGGAAGTGAAGCGTGTCACATGTTCACGGACAACTTCAACTTCCTTCAATGGTCCTGGAACGAAAGGCGAGAGCACAAACGATTAGAGAACGGCGTCTGACGCGGTTCCAAATCCCAAGGAGGAAGGTGAAAGCTCTAGGACTAGGTCTTGTAAAAGTGAGGGACCCTGGGTAGGTGAGCCAATTACAATGTGGCAAAAGTTTGAATGGGTGAGATAGCAACGGTCATGAGCGGCAAATAACGCGCGACAGCGTGGATGAGAGCACTGAGCTGAGGCGGCTTGAAGGACCGAGTTAGTAGTCCGTCGACCTTGAAATGGTTCATTGAAAGAAGAGGATCGTATTTTCGGAAGACATAGATACAGGCGATTTTAAAAGGGAGATTTGGTGAGCACAAAAGCAATTTGAAAGAATTTCACATTTGAATATGCATGTTTACTCCTCTCCCTCACCCCAAATCGAGGCACCTGCGGAATTCTGAATGCGGGGTTGAATAGGTCAAGCGGTCGCAGGTTTAAAGGCACTGTCCACCGCAGGAGACGGAGTCGGACGGGGACGCTTTTTCACAGCAAGACGGTCCACCAAAGTGAGGCTAGTATTCATAGACACCAAATCGTATCGAAAGTCACTAGACTATGAGCTACGGCGATTATGATGATTTTTCAAAAAAAGGAACACGCGCTCGGAATATTCCTATAATAAGGGGTTTCATTCATTTGAACCAACGTGACCCTTTCTTGGCGATGTTAACGATTTTTAATGACTAAATTTATTTTTTATTTACCACGAGCCAGAATTCAGAAGAACCTGTAAGTCGACAATTCCAAAACCATGCCAGGAAGAGTGGAGATAATTCATCTACAACTACCAAAGGACATGATTTTGAAAAGTAGCGCGTTACCGGAAGAATGCCAATAAAAAATTGTGAGACCCTTCTGCAGCCCTTGATACATTAATTTGTACTATTCAGCGCCTCTAACCGGGATTGACCACAAAATAACCCCAGTGAGTTGAATTTTATAGATCTAAGATAGAGTTTGTCGTCGTTTTCAGCTCAAACAAAATGACTCAGGTAGAAGAAAAGAAAAGGAAACCGTTAATCCACAAAGCTCGCATCACACGCTGTATGCTGGAGATAGGTTACGCCTCTAGAAACTGCACCACAATTCCACGCAATTTTATAATATTTAGACAGCAAGAAGGACAAATATCACGACTTTCTCAAGACTTGTCTCAGAGGGATAAAGAAGATCGATATCTGAGACCTTCTCTGAGAGAATCCATCGCAAACTTTTGACGACTGTCTTATTATCAATCCCAAATCGATCAAACATAACAAAGCCGTGCAGAAAGGAGATGTGAATTTGACAAATAAAATTTGAAATCCGACGAATAGCTGATTTTATATTCGCGTGAATCATAACATTACAACGAAGAGGCTATCAAAAAGCAGACGATTTGCATTAAAAAGGGTAAGCAAACGATCACCAGGCAAAACACATGGCCGCATCTGAACAACCGCAAATAGACAGACAGCCCTCCAATGTGTTTCACTGTTTCACAACGAATTGAGAGAGCTATTCACCAGGACAACATTACCAGCTATCGAGAAAGGGATCACCAATTGCGCTCGGACCCGAAAGTAGTTAAAAAACCATTGCAAAAACTTCAGGCTAGTCAAAAAAAGAATAGAAAAACTGTTTATTCTTAGCGCAGAATGTAAAAAAAGCTGAAAAGGTTCTAAGTCGGGTCTCGGAGTTGCGTTTGAGATACGAGAAGCGGAATTAGAGAAAGAAGCTCAGAAAAAAAGAAAAGGAAAGCTGATATGAAGTTGAAAGAGCAGTAAAACGACAAGCAAAAAGAAAAGTACTATTTCGATCTTACCATGTTACAGCGATGTCCGGAAAGGTGCTGATGGAAATTTCATGAGAGGATACCATTTCGACAAAATCTGAAAACTTCACCGATGAATCCCGTACAAATCAAGCAGTTTTGCTTCGAAAAGCGCGAAAGGGTGTCATACACCAATTCGCAGGGAACTAGAGTGGTAAATATTAGGACAGTTAGTCAAAAACAACACAAAAATCATTGACAGCATCACTCACACGTCGATCGATCAAACAAGAACTTAAACGTCAATGTGAACATTTGCGTTCGTTCAGCGGCTGCGTCGCGGCTGCGCTGCGGAGCGCGTTGACCTTGCTTGACTTTGCATGGACGCAACATGTTCAATCTCCCAATGCGTTCCGGGAGTAGTGCTCACCAAATTTCCTTTTCTTTGGTGATGAGAGGGGGGATGGACCTCAAAGTGCATGGAAAGTTTCCATTTTCCCCTCCCCCGACTTCCGTCCTCCCCCTCCAGGCTTAGTCCTTTGGAAGTCCCCATTCAATCACATTACTTTCCTCTCGCTACAAAGTACATAAAACCCGTACCGCACACAAGATAATCAAGAAGTGGTGTGAAAGAAGTGCCGGCAGCTCGTATTCCAATAAGCCCTGGACTAAAATGGAGTTATCATGACTGTGAAGCGCGCAACACTTTACTGGATAAGACAGCGCAGTGGTACACTGTGGGCAAATTATCAGGGTGAGCATAACATTTCCGTGAAATGTTACTGCGGGTAATAGTGATAGAACTTGACCCCTCAAAGAAACAACTACGGTGCAGTATTGACAACAAATAAATGAACAATTGTAATGTCTACAGAGTTGTTACTAAGTTATGCTGTTTCATCCACTTCGCCTCCATGTTCAGAGCAGAGCACTCTCTATGACATATTTATGCCATTGGAAGTCAACTTCGCAGTTTTTGTAGCGTGGTTTTTCCTCTCCGACTTTCCTTAATCCTGGAGAGTACACTATGGTTCACTTCCTAGGAACTTGCAACGGAATGACCCTACAATTGTACTGGCGTAGTTTATTCTTGCAGATGCTCGTTTGACGAAGTTTTAATTTAGTTAGTTGCTTACTTAAAAACGGCTTTCGCGGCCTAGAAGTTACTAAGTTTCTTGCTGATGCTTATTGAACCGCGCTCATACTTCAAGATGTATGGTAGGCTAGGGAGCAAGTATTAGAAAATTCACTTGAATGAATGGAACGAATATTCACAAAATCCTTCTGAAGCAATCTTCCAATCTTTTGATCTTCTGGGCTCCTAATCTATCAACGGACCGGAACATCACCCGCGAAACGCGAGCAAGCTGTCGCCGCGTCAAGCAAGGACAACGCGCTCCCCTGCGAAGCCGCAACGCAACCGCCGAACGAACCCAAATGTTCACATTGGCATTTAAGTTCTTGTATCGATCAATTGCAACTAGCTGCAACAGTTTTTAAGCGAACGAAGATACCAAGGACGCCTAAAGCTCGGCGCATTGTGTCCCTGTCATAACGTTGGATGAATTTCTATAGCGAACTCTCGATTTCGATTTCAAAAACTCATCACTCTTTTAGAAAATACCTGGGAAACTTGCTTAGGACTTTTTAGCCCATAATCGAAATTGTTTGGTGGGCCTTGAGTGGGATTATTCGCTTCAACGACGCTGTCCAACCTTCTCATTGCTTGAGCCATATGGTAATCAAATAAATGTTCAGTAGTGACGAAGGAAGCATTGTTCGGATTAATCTTCAGTTTATCAATTTTGACAATGGGCGCTCCTTGTACTGATGGCACGAAATGCCTCATAAGGCTGTCAAACTTTGCGAATCGAGCGATTCGCAAAGTTTGTCATCGGTCTAATAATTCTGCCATTACGACGCACCTCCCGACGGGAAACGGGTATTTCTGGTATCTACTACCGGTGCTAGCGTAGTTGAGGGGGGCCACGCAGCGGCGCGGCGCTCTTTTCGCCATTCCTCAAAGGCTTAGTCCGTTGTGGCGCGTATTTCGAAACTGCTGCGTGATGGCGAAATAATAACTGCTCCTGTGACTAAGCCTTGGAGAAGCAGACGAACAGAACGCCGCGCCGCTGCGTGGCCCCCCTTAACTACGCTAGCACCCTACTACCTTCTTTTTTTGCAGATTTTCGGGGCAGTTGTTCATGTGAACTCGTTTCAATGGTGGAGAAAACCTTGCCAGAAGGGTTAGTTTAGTTTTTACTTAGCTCTTTTCTAAAAACCATTTGTTACAAAAGTAGGTGCAAAACTAGTGGGGGAGGGGAGGGTTTACGGACTACTTGAACTTCATTTTATAGTCCTGCCACGGAGGCGTAGAGCTTAGACGATTAGGGAACGGCACCCAAACCAGCTCCATATCCCAAGGAGATAGGTGAGCGCCCTGGACTAGGCTTTGTAGTGAGGAAGGACTCCGTGGTGGGTAGGCTAACTCAGTCTGATCACAGTGGTCATTAGCCGTTGAGGGAGAGAGCTCAGGCGAGAGCATGTAACTGAGCTTGAAGGATAGAGTCTAAGTAGTCCGTCGACCGAGGGAGCGGGGAGCGGCGGGGACGGCAAAATTTTGAGTACGTACGTAGTGACTGTGATGATGCTTACCTTTTCGTTTCTTGCACTCGGCTTATCTCTTCATTTTTTTTGCTGGTTGCGACTCGTTAGAGCTAAGTTTAAGAGTAAGGGGAAGGGGAGAGAGAGAGAGATGGAGAGGGAAACATCAAAGAGAAACTTGCTTCACCCCTGAGTCCTCCACCCTAAATGGGCAGTCCCATGGATTCATATGTCGCACCGTGATGTGATTGCGTATGCTGCATGCTTACCATGTTCAAAAATCCAGTATATCCCATCCCCGAACTGCTAGTTTTGCACTCATATGTCATGATTGTGCATCTTTTCATGCAGACTGCTAGTAGGTTCTTTAATTTTGTTTCCTAATGGCCTCAATCTGATTGAAAATCGCATATTCAGCATTGAGATTCACCCAACAGCGATTGTGTGTCGCGAGGCTACCTTGGAAGGTTGCGTACGCATAGGAGCTGGCACCGTTGTTCATCCGTTCGCCGTTATCAAAGCCACTAATGGACCGATTGTAATTGGAGAAAATAATATCATCGAGGACCGATGTCTTATAGAAAATGTGTGAGTTTCGTTTTTCAATCATGACTCTTGAACGATGCAGGTTTGCGTCGGTAACAGTGGCATTTCTGCGTGCGGCCAACGCGAGTAGGATCTTCCCGTGTGGAAAAGGTAATGAACCAGCTGGCGCTGTGCGCTATTACGCGCATACCACGGTTCTTTGGCATGATGGGACGCTAGGGCCAAAACTCCAGTTCGGCTTCCACCATCAGCATTTTTCCTGTCTTCCTTCGCTAACCTCCTCCGATTTCTTCCCGATCTCGCTATCGTCCAGTACTCCGATTACTTCCCGATCTCGCTATCGTCCAGTAAACGAGTTAAGAGAGCTTTAGTTCTCAATAGTTTCTGGGATCTTCCTGATTTACATTATAACATTTCTGCATTTTCGAAAAGCCGGAAAGACTATTCAAATCTCTTAAACCATTAGTTTTCCGTGATTGCTCCATGTTTTTGCTAGGAAGGAATATCAAAGCTAGTTCAATTTTAGTGTTCATCCTATCGATCCAGTAATTCCTTACGCCGCTTCCTTTCAAAGCAGAGCTAACATTTGATAATGTCAGTGCATAAAAAAATGCGAAAGTTCAGATCTGTGGTGGAGCATTTGGATCGTTTTGCAGCCAAGAAAGCTGCTCCGCAACGCACACTCATCTGTTTTTGAATGATAGATTCGGCAAACAACAACTACTACCAGTTCTAGAAACTTTACTATTTTCAGACTGGAAGAAGGCGACAAAGTAATGGAAATTGGAGACCAAAACATTGTTGAAGTGGGAGCAGGTTTGTGCACGCTTGCACTTGGTTTTTGAAAGATTACCTTTTTAAACTATTCGTAAATGAAGTTCCCGATATCGAGTTCTATTAGTTGGAATTAATAACTTTTTCAACACCCGCTGCTGCGTTTAGTCTTTCCCTTTTTCTTCTAATAGCTGGAAGTCATTTATTTTCAGTGATTTACGCTCCTCGAATTGGAAATAACAATGTGCTTCACGTGCAGTGTGAAGTAGGTCCAAATAGCTGCGTTAGCAATGGCTGTTCTGTTGGAGTACGATGTAAATTGCTAGCCAAAGAAACTCTACCTGAACGAACGGTAATCTATGGGAAGTGGAATGAACGACGAGTGGCCAATGATAACCCACCTGTATGTTTATGGTTCGCAAGGCTGCTGTGGCAACACATCAGCACTAAATTTTTATGTATTTAGGTTCCTCAAGGTCAACTTGAAGTGTTGCGAAGATTACTACCATCTTATCATTATCTTCAAAAGTCAAAAGCATAAACGCGATGGGTGTTCTGTATATTTGCATGTGATAAATCTTGTACATGATGAAATTCAGAAAACAACCATAACAACATAACAATAAACAAACGAACAAAACAACAACAACAAGACTATTCCTCCATATCTTCTCCTTCACCGCTGTCATCCTCATAGCCTTCATCTGAGCCTTCTGCGGAATCGTCTTCCATATCAACCACATGCGACGATGACGGCTGGTCTTTAGACTTTTTGAGAGCCTTTACTTTTCTGGAACAAATGGATCGCAAATTTTGGGAAACTGATTCATATCATTGAGTATGCACACATATTAAGGGCGACCCAAAAGGCCTAGTCCCTCAGTTTGCGAGGCCACTTTCATAGTAGAATCGTTATGTAAATCTGGAGTCTGCTCAAAGGCAGCATTCACGATGAAAAAGTAACCCATTCCAAATTAATTCAGGGATGGTGAGTGGCACTACGAAGAAGGAAAAACCATGAGAAATGGCCCAGAACCCGAGTAATGGGAGCCCTTTCTTTCGACTTGATCTCGGCATCGATGCAACTCCAATCATTGGTCCCTCTTCAATAAAACGCTCTCTCCCTGCTATCCAATCACTCGCTGCGTATAGATCTGCGGCGAGTGATTAGATCATCGATGGGCGTGGTTTGCATGTGCGCCAAGAGCGAGCCATGCTAGATGGCCGAGGTCAAATCTTTCGCTGCAGATTGCGTGTCAGTCCGCACCCTCAGGAAGTCCGCCTGTTCCCCCACTGGGCAATTTTCCCTTTCTTCGACCTTCTTTCTTATCGTGGAGTCCTCCTTCAAACCCGTGCTGAACTCGATCACCTCTACCTACCCACTATTAGCCGGCCCGAAGGAGGGCCTGTACCTTTTGATAGGACTGGACTGGACTTGTTGCTGTGACTTCTGATGACGTGTCACAAGTTAGGGGGCAATGTGGCCAACCTTCCCCCCCCCCACATTGCGTCAAATTCACGGAAACGCCCAGTTTTAGGAGTCCCCCTCTGTAAAACTTAGTCCCAGCAATATTCCTACCCCCTGAGGCACGTTGCGCCCAAGTTAGTAACAGCAGAAGTAATTAGTAAAGGTAGAAATAATATAAATGTTCCAAAACTATTTACAATTTGCGGAAAACAGTTACAAATATACCTTGTTTGAATAGCGTCGGTGTTCTGCTTTCCAAGATGAACTCGAGCAAGTTGGTTACCAAATACGTCCTCAGACATGTTCTTTCGACGTCGAGACTGAATATCAAAATTATCCCAGAGAATATGAGCCTCTGGAGTAACATAAAGTTAAAATTACTTAGTGGTAGGACCGCTATGGCCGTTTTTTCTCACAGAATATCTAAAAGTCCGTCAAAAGACAGCACCACTGGCCACGTCATTGGCAAGTAGTAGCTCAGCGCTAACATGTGCTTGTTTTATGCACTTCAAAAGCGTAAACCAAGCTCAGAACACATCATACGGCAAAATTTATTCCTCAATCAAAAACTCTACTTACCATAAGTGCTTTCGGTTTTCTGCATGCCGCCTTGTACAGACTGTCGCTAGCAATTTTCGTACGATCTACTTTGAAATCTATGGATGGACCCATCTCAAGAAGCTCTATTCTTGGTACATTGGTAGCACTTTTCATCAATAAAACTCTGAAAAAGAAGAAATGCAAGTTTCTAAAGAAAAGAGAGAAAAGTGTTGCGAGTAGGTTATTCGCATGAATAGCAACAATTCCAAGAAAGCAATGCAAAGAGCGAACCTGTAAACCCTCATGTATATCATATTGTCCTTTGCTGTGAATGATATAAAAGACTCCAATCCTTCGAGACGAATCTGAATGAGTATTTCCCATTGGAATAAAAAAGTACACATTATTGCAAATATTCAACAGAAAGTTGGCCTGCTAAAACGAAGTGCCACGATAGAGCCCAGGAAGTTTCGGTTAGCTCGGGTGAAACGTACCATTTCAACAGTCGGTCCTTTGAAGAAGTCGACAAGTAAATTGCCGATCCTTTTCATGGTGGGATCTGATTCGAATTCCGTACCCTCTAAGCATAAACATGGTTTTGTGCCTAGAGGCACTTTTGGGGTCTGAAAAGCACGTTGAGCATCATTAGAAAGCGAGTCTTAAGCTCAGAACTCACTTCAAAATTTCGAGCAGGGACGAATTTCACAATGCTGAGATCAACCATATCGAGAATATGCCCGTCGTGAGTTCGGCCGAAGATTAAGCTGCTCGGACGCTTTTTTGTCGAAGAGCCAAAGAGGAAGAGGGAGGCGTCGTATTTGTCGACAAACTTCTCGATCGGCGTCTCATCATCGAAAATATGAAATGGATTGTGCCTGTAACAGAATGCATTAAATCAGGAAGGAGCTCTCGTGTATCTCTGAACCATTTTTCATGCAGTTGTTAATAATTTTATCGATTTTCCTCATATGGCAAAAACCAAGGTGGAAGCAGACAGAGATGAATGCTCGAAAATGGTTGATTTTGAAGTATTTGATGGGTCACCGTGCTAGCTGTGATAGCAGAACGTTTCGCGGAACACCAGAAAACAGCTATGTTCTTAATCTTTGATTTTCCAAAGCCGACGGAGTACGAAAAGGAAGTGCCAGCAAACACTATAACAATGTTTTTCTGGTCTATACCAGCAAGAGGGGGCATGCGGCGCATCAGTCCGTTCTAAGACCTTTGAAAGACCTTTGAAATACGAGCTGCTATCACCTTTGTTCCTATGTTATCTCTTCTGTTTATTTTTTATGCATGTGTTCTTGTGCTGGATGACAAAAACATGAACGTCTATGAAAAGTAGTATTCACCTAGTGAGCAGCTATGACTAAGCCAAGGAAGGGGAGGAAAACCTGGGGATTCTCGGGCACCCGGAGTCTCTCGCCTCTTCTAAGGCTTGGTCCTTAACGTTCACAACAAAAGGATTAGCTTTTCAAAGTTTCAAATGCGCTGAGCGCTCCAAACCGCAATACCTTCCCTCCCCCCCCTTGATGGAGTAGACACAGCTTTTCCTTAGACAAGTGAGGTAAATCGTTGGATAGGAAAAAGAAACTAACCGCTTCAGCTGTCGGATGAGTGGCTTCTTTAACATATAGATATCAAGCATCGCATCCACAACGGTCTGACTGGTCTTTGAGCCTTTCACAATAAGTGCCGTCTTGTCATTTTCCACAGTTTTTGGAGCGCGATCGTCAAGCACACGCTTTCCTTTCCGTGTTTTAACTTTATTAACCCGCATGCTCTGAAAAGACTTATAATGTCGATTGAAACTCACAGGTACACGACTGATAGAAGAAACCAGGATTCGCATCGCGACGACGATACACAAATATGAGGGGAAATTATACTCCAGTTTGTAAGTTACTGGTGAAGCCGGAGACGTGTGATACCTCCGAATTCTAGAGGCGGAAGGGTACAGTGGCAAGTGAAGCCATGGCACAGTGGTTTAGGATGAAAATCGCCCAGGTCGACCGCGATTCCGAATAAGAGTGGAATGGATGGCGTACCTTCGATATGGAACTGAACCACCCGAAACCCTTATCATCTTAGGGTCTATTCCAGTTAGGGGGGGGGCATCGTGATGAAGTTTCTCCAGAAAGCTCTGCGAGCAGGGGGAATGTGGGCAGTCTAGGGGGGTGTGGGGTGAGGGCAGTCACTTGACATGCGTGTGAAACTAGAATGTGCAGTTTTACACAAGAACGCCGAGAAGTTGCATAATGATGCCCCCCCTAACTGGAATAGACCCTCATCTTATTTCGTAGTGCGTTAGCACACCTTCACCGTTTCCTTCCCTGAATAGGTGTTGGTTTCTATCTGGTTACGATTGAATAATTAGCATTAGGCATGTCTGAAAAGTTGTCTGGAAGAGAGTATTGGTCTAAGCCATTCTATAAACAGACGCTTGAACGAGCTGAAATGCATGTATGTCATTGATACTATCAGCTGGAATGCATGTATGTCATTGATACTATCACAAGACAAACAAAGTAGGTGGAAGGCTTCAAAACTGAAAACAAAAGTTACAAAGTCGTAGGATTGAGTACAGTGGCCGCAATGACCACTAACACTTCTAAATGACGTCTAATTCCTCCGTTCCATCTAGTCACCCTTCATTTCTCTCTTGTTCCACTTTTCTACTCATTAGCTTATGATTTCCTTGAAGGCTTCAGTCACTACGTGGTGAAGTTTCTTCTATTGCATTCGGGTATTTTCAGTTTTTGAAACCATCACTTCCTCAACTAAACTTTCAAGATGGCTATGGCAGCAAGAGGACGGAATTCTAAACTACCACCTGAGGTGTGCAGACCTTGAAACAGTCATTTTTATCACCATATCTTTCGAGTATCTAAAACAATGAGCTTCTCTTACTGTTAGAATATTGTGCTTTCAGGTGAACCGGATTTTGTACATTAAAAATCTGCCATACAAAATAACTTCCAGTGAGATGTACGAAATTTTCGGTAAATTTGGAGCCATTCGACAAATTAGAGTGTAAGATTTTATAATTTTGTTCATTCAAGTTTGTTCATGGGAGGTTCTTTGCTTCGAATACCGCCCCGAATAGAACTACTTTGAAAATTTGTAGCAGTTTTTCCAATCGGTTCTGAAGATTAACGTGTTGAGATAGATTCTATTGAGAAAAGGTTTACCTACAACATTTCTTATTCCCAGCGGATCAACAAACGAAACAAGGGGAACCGCATTTGTCGTTTATGAAGACATCTACGATGCGAAGAATGCCTGCGAGCATATGAGTGGTTTCAACGTCTCGAACAGGTTCGCGATTTCCTTGATATTCTATCCTGTTAATCTTCACATTCGCTCCAAAATTTTCTTATTCAGATACTTGGTTGTTTTGTATTATCAAGCTACAAAGGCTTACAAAAGAATGGACACGGAAAAGGTGAGTTATATTTTCACTGTGTGCTCAGTTTTCTGCTGTATGCTCTGCCTAATTGTTTTGAACTGTCTCCTATTCCTTGATGCAACCTTTTTAAGGCAAAGGAACGTCTTGAAGAGGTCAAGGAGCGCTATGGTATTGGCGGTGATCTCACTAAACAGAAAATGGCCTACACACCAACACCTCGACGATAAATTGTACAGCAACTCTTCAAATTGGTCTCAGTGTTTTGTTTTTTTTTCCTGTTGATCATTGGTGGAATGAATGGTATCCGTCCTCAGTTTTTATACATTGGAAGGCTTTACATTCCTTGCAGTCAGCGTTTGGTTTCATGACAATTACAAAATTGGAGTAAGCTTCAGATGTACAAGTCGCGAGAACCTGATATCAGGAGGAAAAAGGTGGACAGGTGCCCAAAAATTCAACACACGAACCAAAATTGTAGAGAAGAATGGCTCAATGCCGCCTTGTCGCCAGAGATGGTTCGTAGTGTGAACTTGACGGATTTGCGATTTTACAGAAGCGCCCAGCCTGCTCAAGTTACTAATGATGACGTTGAACAATTATTTTCAAAATTTTTCTCAAAAATCTAAAGCGGATATACAGACAAATGAAGAAGCGATAAATCATCGAAGAAACAGTCTCAGCAGGGTTTTTACCTTGAACACTAATGTTGTGGAACAATGCGCTAGCCCTGTCAGGAACAGAGAAAAAAAACTGAACAAAAATTTCACCCTGGAAAGCCGCTAGAAAGAGAACTGAACGGCTACGAAGTAGGCGTGGTTGGGAATCGGTCGAGAGGACCGCAGCTGATTCACAACCACGACCATTTAAAGCGGTTCAACGACCTTTGTAACGGCTTTTCGAGGTGAGCTTTTTTCAGTCACACTTCTTATGTTCTTGACTAGGTGATCTGACTTGAGCAAAGTGAAACGCGGGTTGGGGGGGGGTGGTGCCACGCAGCGGGCGGCGCTTCCACACATTCAAACTTGTTACACACCCCTACCCTACTGAATTGCCTCCACTCCCCCTCGTTCACGTATCTCCCATTTAGCACCATTACACAGAGGTGCAGAAGACAGCGACCCGTGCCATTCCTCAACCCGAGTTTCGAGCCCTACTGACTCGGCCGCGCTCACCGCAGTTACGCCCCACTTGTTAGGGAAGCGACAGACCCCCTCACAACCGTGGATTTTGTGTGGTAAGTGAACAAGAAAAACATCGAGTACTTTTAGTAATCTATAAAGTACCTTATATCAAAAATAGAGACAGCATTGAAGCAAAATGCAATTGAGCAAAATAAATTACTGCAAGAGGTTGCTAGACTATACTAGCTGGCAGCCCCATATGGGCTGCCACCGGCGTGAGTGTGTTAAGGGCGTTTCGTAGTCAGTCATCCGGTCGTTACGACGTACGTGTCGGACGATTGATACGCATACTTCTTTTAAAACACCGAGAGGTTCATGATAGTAATACATTTTACATGAAGTCTGTACAGTTTCTTCATTGCACTCCTCTACTCCCCCCCCCCCTCTTAGGAGATCGATTTCCGTCATCCATAAACAACGGACTGCGGAAAACACATGATAAATCCAAAATAAGTCGGTATTATTTGATCAGGTTATCAGTTTCGTTTCCCATTGATTTTCCATAAGCTGGACTTCATTCCACGTAACGATCTATAGGGTCCGCGGCAGAGTCCAAATGTGGAGAAGTTCAAAGGTGTAGCGGACAATGCTCCTTACGTCCTTACTGTTTTCATAAGTAAGCACTTGAGTAATGCCAGGTTGTAATGTGATTATGCTAGAAACTGACTCCAGTTAGAGGTAGGGTTCAAAATAGATCCATGAAACACGAAAAATTATAATACCTGTAACTACCCACAGTGAAGTCCTCTGCCTACAGCAGTGCGTTAAATTTGGTCTTGACTACTCGCGGGATGCTCATGAGGCATTGACTTTCATTGTTGGGTAGCTCCTTTCTTGTAGTACCATCACACTCTAGAATTGCTCCACATTGTTTGTCTGAGTGGCAGGGTGAATAACGGTCGAGGAATTTCTCGACCATGGCTCTCTGCTGTGCGAGAGTAGTGTAGAAAGTTAATGTACGCGAGGAGGGCACAGACGGCTGGCGGGTGACACGAGTGGATGTTCGCGCGTGAGAGCGATAGAGAATCCTCGACGAGCCGTTACCGTTTCCTCGAGCAATTTTCACCCTGCTGAGCGAATCACATATTTTAGTGGCTCATTCAGCAACTTTTGCAGTTTTTTAGACATGAAGTTGCAGGGTTATTAATTGTTATACGGCCTGTTTATAATACCGAGATCTCCCACGCCTAATCACCCGTGAAATATTGAACTCCATTTTGGGCTCTACTCCTCGGTTTAGCAAGGCTGAACTGTTTGTTTGGTTTTCAATCGACTGTATCCCGAAGATGAAACACTGACCCAATCAAGAGGGAACGAAAAAATAAAAAAGGGCTCTATGTAATATCGATGACTGTAAAAGTAACTATAAAACCAAGCTAAAACCAAACTAAAATAACCAAAAATAACTCATGCTGATGATGTTGCAATAAAAATACTAGATAAATACTCATCAAACTTCTAAATGCTCATTATCGTTTTCGTATTTCTTCAAACAACCACTGTACAGGGTGGGCAAAAATTACTAACAAGAGGTTGCCGCAGTCAATTTTCAATTTTAAGTACCAGGAGTTTTTGATAAATATTCTATGCATTTATTTTGATGACTAAGTGTTTCATCTTTATTTTTGTCATATGAGATATAACAACTTCGAAGTGGACGATCCTTTTCTTTCTCGAGAAACAATCCCTACTTTGCTCCGCGGAGTTGCTTGATTGTGTTACGTAGCATGACGATTCACAGGCTCTATGAAAGTTCCTTCGACCACCATCACGAAGTGCAATAGGCAGTCTACCAGGACCACTAGGCCTAAACTTGAAAGATTTGCATCTGCGACTTTACGAGTAATCTCTCGAAGATAGGTGCGAGGGAGCGCCGGAAGCCAGCTCGTTCAATCTGTCGTTTAGTCGCTGTAATTTCTACCGAACGCAATTCCATGCAACGATTTGCATGCACATGTCTTACCAAAATGGTTCGCTAGCACTAAAAAGCCTGACCCCTAACTGATGCGGGGAAATTGAACAGAAAACAAAGACTAAGAGACAGTGTCTCGATTCCATAATTAGCTCCAATTGTCGATCGTTTTCCCTGATGAGAAGATGTTCGCCGGCGAAATATTCTTGAATATGAAGAGCAGCCGGACTAGTATCAGCGAAAAGCCAGCCAGCCATTTAGTGGTAATTTCCGCAGAAATAAGAAGAGCAGGGTTCACGATTTGAAGACACCTCGGACAACTGCTGCTCAAGGTTTGAAGCTGGATAGTAAAAATCAGTTCGACTATTTTCCGTCTCGGTTTGAGCTCCAGACAAAAAAGACCTTCGATGGGAAGCACGGGAAATTAGTGCTAGATTGAGCGCCCGCCCGGATTGCCCAAAAATTGATGCCACAGAATATCGTGAATCTCATCATATTAAAGATTCAGTAACGTAGCTCTCCCAACTCAAGTCCTCTGAAATGCTTTGTACTACGTGTGCTGAATGCAAAGCATTACTACAAGCATAAGAGGAACATCGACAAGTTGAGCAGTCGCTAGTGAAAGCCTCGGACCTACTCGGAACACCTACCTACACAACAGGGTCGACGACCTCCTCGGGAATCACCGTTTATTTAACAACACAGGAAGCGGCTACTTTGAGGAGTAATAGTGCTTCCCGTTTGATAATCTTCCACCAACATGAGTGTGTTGTTGCTTTGCCACTTCTAGCGTTTCAGCGCCTCTTACCAGCCCTTATCAATCTTATCACCATCTGTGCCCCACCGTAGATGCTCCCGTCCCACCTCCTACATCAATTCTTGGAATCAACGCCTCATTGCTCCTGGGACCCACGCTACGAATTTTGTGAAATTTGCGTTTTAGCGCTTTTATCGGCCCATATCAGCTGTTATCAGTCTCGGTCCCCCATCAATGATGTTCCCGTCCCAGCCCCTATCTCATATTTGAAATACAGCCCTCCATGGCTGCAGCGAAGCGCGCTATGAATTTTGTGACAAACAGACGCACACACACAGACACACAGACATACTTAGCGAATTATCTTTAGTAGGACCATGTTTATCATTTTGCAGTTTCCCTTTATGCGTCCACCCTTAGCGATTTTGAGATGGTGTATGCACAGTCTACCAACCGTATGCTCCCAACCCACGTCGATCGTTTGTGTACTTATGGATCACTTCTCGTTCTCTCCGCTGATCGACATCCTTCTCGTATACAGGATATCCAGTACGGGCCAGCACGCTTGTCCCCTACGTGGTCAGGGAAGCATCAAGTCTACAGCTCGCTTCAGGCACATGGACGTACAACGTCGGAGCATCCCCAAGCGCATGCATCTCCCGAACCTGATGCAATCTTCTGGTCTGCTGGGCGCAACACATAGCACGGAGGTCTTTTTTTGCAATTTTGTCGTGAACGCACGATCATTGTGTTATTTTAGCATGTTCTTGTTCCATAGAAAATTACTACTCTTTAGTGCTAACTCATGCAATGATCCCCTTCTCTTTCCAGCTAGTATGATACCTCCTTCCCTATTTCCCATTCGTAACACATGCTTTATCCCGGGATGTGCCTTCCTATTTTTAATGCATATGCAAATGTGAATGCGTGATAGAAAGCTCCCTGTCGTTCTCTAATTGATTCGGATTTGCATATTAGACGTGGAAGAACTTTGTAGAATTAATTAAATCCCTTTTATACAAATGTCGCACACTTTAAGAGGCTTGATAGTCAGAGGTCTAGGCTAAACACAGCGCTAAAAAGCGCGACGTGAGTGCTGTTCATAAATCTCGCATTGATATAGCTGGTTTTTACACTCCTACACTGTAATTCGTGCTTCTTCGGTTTGTTTGTCGGTCTGTTTCTCTGCCTGTACTTATTTGGCTGTCTGTCACGAAATTGGTATTACCTGAAAGGTGTCCTGGATCAAGTTCAGAACAGTTGGTGGGTGCATGGGCCAAGATATACAACACACACACACATCAGACACGCGAAGCACTGTCAACGGGGGGCGGATTACCTACGGAATGGGTGGTGCTTGGACCAAAGTTTTTAATTTTTCAGAATTCCCAGAATGGCCTACAGAACTGAAGGAATCGGTGAAAGTGTTGCTAGGTCCCAACTGCAGGGATCAGGGGTAGGCAGAGCGTTCTCTGAATGTTCGCTGGTCAAAAAAGTTAATGACGCAGTTAATAGTTTACAAAGGAGGAAAATTGGCTTTAAAGCAACAGTGTCACGAGGGTTCTAAAAATTTGATGCTAATGGTGTGGGATGATGCGCTAGCCCTAGCCAAGCATACACGAACAGAAACTGAACAGAAAACTCACCTTCAAATGCCGCTAAAACGGGGAGAACCACTGACGACGGAGGAGGTGCGTACGGGCACTGTACGCACCTCCCCTTTGCCGTCGTGAAGAGACCGAGGTTGGATGCGCAGGTATTTGCATATTCGTTTCGGGACACCGGCCTATTTTAGAACAATTCTTTGAAGCAACTCACGTTTTGCTTTGCGTCTACTTGGCCTTGCGGAAGCAGTGTGGTTCTGTCGGGTTGCTCGCAGTCACCTGACGACGCATTGCGCCCTAATGGCAATTGCAGGCAAATAGCAAGGCACTGCAGCTACTTGTGAGCAGTTGCGATTGGGGCGCAGGCGTTCAGACAGCTCGTCCACCTCGTTCTTCTCTTCATTTCTGAGCCGAGGAAGGTGAGCCCCGGCATTGAGGCCTTTTTCCTCCCTGTTTTCTTCATCATCAGTCAACTTCCTACCTATAACTTCGTTACCGACCGCATAACTCCTTGAACCCGTCCTGACACTGTTGCTTTAAAGCATCTGTGCCATGAGGGTTCTGGAGTTGGATGCTGTGGTATGGGACGATGCGCTAGACCTAGCCAAACATAGACGAATAGAACTTGAACAAAAAACTCACCTACAAATGTCGCTGGAACGGGAGGAACCACTGACCACGGAGGAGGCGCGAACGTTCAACGTTCGGCCTCCTCCGTGGCGAGTGCGAGGTTGGATGCGCAGGTATTTGTGTATTCGTTTCGGGACTCCGGCCTATTTTAGGCCGATCCTTTGAAGCAACTTACGTTTTGCCTTGCGGCTACTTGGCCTTGCGGAAGCAGTGTGCTTTCGCTCGGATTGCTCGCAGTCACTGACGACGCATTGCGTCCCAATGGCAATTGCTGGCTACGGGAAGGCGCTGCGGCTGACTGCCAGCAATCGCGATTGGGGCGCGGCAGTTCGGACAGCTCGTCCACCCCATGCTCCTCCTCATTTCTGAGCCGAGGAGGGGAAACCTCCGTTTTAAGGCCTTATCGGCGCTTTTCTTCCTTTTTTTCTTCATCATCCGTCAACTCCCTACCTAGAACTTCGCTACCGACCGCTTCGATCCTCAAATTCGTCGTGACATTGTTGCTTTGAGGAACAATGTACAAGGCGTGTAACGGGCACTTAGAATGAGCGGAGGAGTGCCCACAGTGGGCGGAGCGTTTCCATGAGTGAGCTGGATTTTCTGCAAATCTTCGCAATTCGATTCCCACAGAGCAGTAAAGTCTAGAAGCTAAAAGCTAGCAATAGAGGGAAAGTAAGGCGTCGATGGTGCGTGCATAGGTAGGCTTCGGGTTTGTCTCGATTCTGAAACATTCTGGAGTCCGAAAAAAGTAAACAGTGGTTCGCGAAAAAAGGCCGCAGTTGTTTCTGGAGGACGGGATGACCATGAAATGGAGGGTTTTTGACGAGGCCTCAATTCCGTTCTAAAATTGCAACCCTGAAATGACGGGCAGAGGAATGAAGGCCAAATGCTAGTGGAGGGCGGAACGTGGGTGGAGGTGAACGGGTTTTCCCATGCCACCTGTAAGTCGTTGCCGAGATCGTCCGGAGACTAGCAAAGATGTGGATAAGGACAGGTGAGGAGGAAAAATCTAACGTTACCGATATACCGAAGCAGGCGAAGCTGAAATCTAAAATTACACTACGGATCAAATCGTGCGAGAGACCCAGGGAAACTCCCATACAGCATCTTCACGACCCGTCTGTGCGCCTCCTATCTCGCCGCACGACAGGCATCCTTTGAGTACCCGACACGCGCGTCTGCGTCCGCAGCACGTTAGTGCATAAAAAGACGTCGGTTTTGTTTGTTCATCTTGGAGCCAACGCTTGCAGAGATGCTACCGCTGCTCATGCTTCTTATGCCAATTTTCACATAAAGCAACAGCCTCAGCAGGGTCGAAGGGGCGTGGCGTAGAGGACCGCACCTCCTCTTACCAGCCGTTCATGATTTGCATGGTGATTCGATTTTTGCGACCACAGGGACTATTTGACGTCGATTCACGACGCAAATCGTGATCGTGAACGGCTGGTAAGAGAGGTGCGCTTCTGTACGCCACGCCCACTTCCACCTTTCTGAGACTGTTGCTTTAAGGTTTAGCATGTCCTGTGCGAGGTGTAAACCGTCACCGCAGACGATGACGGTTATTCTTGATCATGAAAACATTACCCCATGTTTCCGATTGATTCTATTTCAGAAGAACAGCTGTGAGTAATGTACGTGAAGTGGCT
>KZ345793.1:66762-89792 GCA_002352805.1 Teladorsagia circumcincta | reverse complement strand
GGTGTTCTCATGGCATACTCTTCATACAACAATTTCAACAACAATGTTTATTTGTGAGTACCACTCTGAGACATATTGCTTTATAGTAAGATGAATCAAAAGCGAGATTAAAGGCAGTAATCGCGATGGCCAGGGGAGCTTCAACTTTGATGACGTTGTTGGATGTCATGGTGGACTAGGCTCCACACTGTGCTGGGGGGGGGAGAAGGGTCGTTGGGATCGCAAAGCTCTTCCAATGACGTTCGATAACGTCATCAAAACGACGATCTCCAGTCATAGTGATCCTTCAAATAAAAGATACAGCTGATCTTTGACAACAAGGATTGTTTAACACAAAGAGGCATCAAAGTCATATCAAAAGATTAGAAGCCCACAAACTCCGGAATATTTCAAAAATTCCAAAAAAAAACTGGTCAAAAAGGAAGTTCTTCAAAACTTTCGCGATATTTCTGTGCGTAAAACCTGCGACAGGAGTGTTCGCCTCACCTCAGCCAATTAGTGGGCTACCCTTACCGGAGCCCCACCGTTAGAGTGGAACAGCACAGCACAATACTAAGAGGAACTAGAATAACGAAGTTTTAAGGTCGTTTTGGGCGTTTCAGGTCTTCTAATTAACGGAAGGATTTTTCCAAATGATACAAGTATTTCACTTGAATCCAAACTTACTTGAAGGAAAATTTAAGCTGAAGTTCTATTTTTTTCCAATATGGTTTCTTATTCAGAGATGCCCTAATCACAAGTGCTATCAACTGTGCCACGAGCTTCTTGTCAGGATTCGTCATATTTTCGGTAAGATTTCGTTTGACTCTTGTTATAGAGCATCGTCCCGGTATGCTGCCCTGCTGAAAGAAAAATTTCTGTTCTGAAAAAAAAATAGAAATTCGGATTTTCATAGAGCAGAGCGCTGAGAATGTGGTGCCGCAGTTCATATCAGCTGAAGTAACACAATTTTCCGCATGGTAGCTTCGGAACTTCAAATTGACATGTTCTACCTTAAATTAATCCTGCTCTTCCTTTTTCTTATGATAGCTTATCTGTGATGGATTTGAGTGGGTCTCGGAGTGCTCAAAATATGAAACTCGCGTGAAAACCCTTTCACATTTGAAAATTATTTTGTTCGACTAGGTTCTTGGGTACATGTCCTGCAAGAGCGGTAAACCCATTGACACTGTGGCCCAAGAAGGTCCTGGACTTGTTTTCGTCGTCTATCCAGAGGCACTAGCCACAATGCCATGGGCTCCTGGCTGGTCCGTCCTCTTCTTTCTCATGCTTATCACGCTTGGTCTCGACAGTTCAGTGAGTCAAATCTTTTAGAGTTTTCACAGTTTTTTGTTCTTCCTTATTTTGTTTTTTTCTTTTCTTTAAATTGTACGAGTTAACAACCGCGTTTCTTTTTACTCGTGAATATGTATTCTCTGAAGCGGGAAACTTAGTGAAAATATCAGAAAAGAAAGATTAGAATGAAAAAGTGAGTAGTTTTCTGGAGGCCCTCTGTTCAGTTCGGAGGCTCGGAGGCGATTATCACGGCGCTATCGGACGAGTTCCCGCTTATCAAACGGAATCGTGAAATTTTCATTGCCTGCCTCTTCTCATTCTACATGCTCATCGGATTTGGCATGTGCACGAATGTGAGTATTTAATCCATTCGAATTATTGAAGGCCGTTTCATTTCCAGCCTCACATCCATTTTTCCGTTTCTCAAAAATAAGTGAACAAAATTGTAAGGATTTGGAGTAAGACGATCAAAAGTTTATATTCCCACGACGAATGTTAACTTCTAATCGCCTTTTCGCTTGGGAGAAAGGTTACACCTGAAATTTAAAACCCCACTTGTGGCCACTTTTGACCTTAGTGGACCACAAATTCTGGCCAATAGGATTCTCTCCGCCACACAATGGCAAAGCTTACGACGGTTGGGAAAATAGCTTTCTCCCTTCTCTCACGCAACTTCCCTCCCCCTCTCTACCCTTGACGATATCTTCTCCATGTCCCCACCTTTGGGGTGAGCAGTGTCAGTAAACCTACAAAAGGGCATCGAGGGAGGGGGCAGGGGTGAGATACGCTCAACCCTAAGACACTTTAAGGCTAACACTGCTCTCTCACATTACATTATGCAGACGAAGTGCTTTCTCGCATTTTCCCTCTCCTCACGCACTGTGTCTCTCCGTCATACAACGGCCGACTTTCCCATAAAAATTTCAGTGTTTTCCGAGAGACTTTTTACTTTTTCCCCCAATATCGTTCCTCATTGCACTTCCTGTCTAATATTCGAACATAATAACACCCAAGTAATATCCTGACCCGTGCCTTTAAATCCTCCGTTTTTTTCAGGGCGGCATTCTGATTATGGAATGGTTAATTGTGTACGGTACAACGTGGGGTCTACTGATTGCCGTCTTCTGTGAAGTCATGGTAGTCGCCTACATATACGGTAGGAATCACCAAAACTGTTTTTTTTAACTGGAACCACATTTGATCGCTGAATTTTCAGGAATCAAGCAGTTTGTGCGAGATCTCAAAGAGATGCTTGGGTTTGAACCCGGACTCTACTGGAAGGTTTGCTGGATGCTACTTGCTCCGCTATTCCTGTTGGTGAGGAAGTGCACTTGCTATGGCCCAGCTAAGCCTTCTTCAGAAACCACTTAAAGTGTAGTATTTTGAGATTCAGGATTGTACTTCCATTGCTTGCTAGGTATTGGGAAATTGTGACTCATTTTGAATAATTGGAATCCTGCATAGCTAATTTGGTCGAGCCGTAACTGCTTTGTTTAGCTGTAGCTGTGGTACAGCAGAGAAAAAAGTAGCCAAAGACCACATCCGTTCTTGTCATTGAGTAGGAACATTCTACAAGCTGACGTTGACGAAATTATAACCGGATGATAATGATGGTGATAGAACAAGAGAGGAGAATGGCGAGGGAGGCGTAGGTACAGCGTTGGTTACAGATGGGCGGGTGGCCAGGGGGGTGTCCCCCAAGATGCCCGTCGCGCGAAGAAGGAAGAGACGCAGGCGCGTCAAAGGACGAGGTGCAGCGCGTACTGTAGCGGCTAGGTGACACCTTCAATAGAGTGTGCCATACTACGTCTCTATCGCACACCACGCGCTGCTACTCGTTCGTTGACACAACTGCGTCTCTTCCTTCGCCGCATGACGAGCCTCTTGAGGGACACACTGGAGAGGGAAACAGGCCACGCCAGCGCCGTTTTCGCGCGATTTTCACCCCTGCGTAGCTACCGAAGGGAATTTTTTCACTGAGATGATTGTGGAATGATCATCCACTCTTACGTGAGCTCCTTCAGTGTGCATCTTCATGATAAGGAAGTAGTGTAAAAGTGTGGAAATATTTAAATCTGATTTCGCTAGTAGAATTCCATACCAAGGGGTAGTTGCAAGGGTTGTCGGAGGTCTCATCTAACCAACATTTTTCAGATGATGATTTTGTCATCATTCATCCACTATCAGCCGCTGAAGTATCAGGACTATGCGTTCTCTCCCTTAGCGAACACAGTCGGAATCTTCTTTGCGTTATCGGCCGCTTCAGCGATTCCAATCGTGGGCATTTTTAAGTGCTTCCAAGCAAAAGGCAATACCGTAGCTGAGGTGAGTTAGTATTACCCGAATAAGATTGTTAAAGATAGATCATTGACGAGTCATTAGAAAAAAAAACATAAAAAATATACGGATATGGAGAACTCACACAACGGCGGTGGTTAAAGACATCGCAGTAGAGAGCTATTCCTTTACCGCGCAATATTGAAGAGGAGAGTGAGGGGGGCTTGCGAAAGCTGGCAATAAACAATATTCAACAAAATTCAGAAGCATCATGGTATGGAGTATATTGCGAAAAGAAAATCATGGAATCATGGATCTTTCGAAGACGCAAGGGCTGAACCATATTCAGTACTGATAGACTGAGCACTGACTGAGTGGAGCATCGGCGAGAGAGCACGAGGATGCAAAACAGAAACCAGCATGTCGCGGGTACGAGAAAAAATGGAAGCGGTCGAAGCGCTATTATAGGGTAGAACCGTAGCTTCCATGTTGCGCTTCGAGCTCCGAGAACAAATTATCCCACTTTTTGAACAGTCCTACTTCAGTCACTTGGAGGAGGGGCTTACGATGAAAAGCCAACCCTTTTGAAGTCAAGGTAGAAGTGGTCAGTGGTGCAGGGTGAAGAGAAAACGAAAAGGGCAACCTTATCCCTGAAAATTACAGTCCATATCCCAGACCCAGGGTAGGCGTGTAAGCGGAAGTGACGTGGCTGCTGCCGCACTCAGAAGTTGCGTTGATAAGCTACTACCAACACACACCTCTGGATATCAGCGAAGAACGCTGGCAACAACTTGTCCACGCATTCTATCAAGTGCGGCAGCAGCCACATTACTTCTGCTTACATGCCTACCCTGAGTCTGGGATATGTACTGTAGGCCTTTTTCGTGCGTTGATTGACGCGTTAGACGTGTCCATTTTTGATGACTCCAACGCTTTCTCTGCTAGGCGGCTAGAGTCAGACGGCGAGGGGCAGGGGAAAGCGGCGATAGAGATGGCCGGAGCATCTCCTTCACTGCGAATGCGTGTTGGTCCGCACCTCTAGGGGGGTCCACTGAGTGGGTTTCCTCTTCATCGACCTCCTACTTGACCCTGATATCCTCCTTTACAAGTTTGGTACAATGTGGTCACATTGCGGTATGAGCCTTTGAGTCCGCCTTGTGAGATTTATCTCAATTGAATTTCAGAAGCTACGACGAGTTGTTATGCCGTATCGTCGTCGATCTTCACAACACGAATACGTACCTATTGGGCGGCGTCATTCATCTGATGTTATGCTTTAGTGGAATTGTGCTTTTTGAAAAAGGTCCAAGACGACGAGTCTATTCAGATGTGATCATTGAGAAATCATCGCACTTTAACCCGTAGTACACATGTGTGAGCCATCCAAAGAGATTTTCCAATCTGAAACTTCATTTGCTGCCGATTTGTAGATCAAATACGTTGTTCAGAACAGGAGCAATTTCTATACTAATCACGCTTTCGTTTTTCACTTTTGTTCTATTAAAAATCGATACGCGATCGATCCGGTCAATTAAATTCTATCGATTGTTAATATGCCAGGTGTATAAGTATCAACCAATGTCCATTTCAGTAGTAAAGTCGATAGAGTTGTTGGTTGATCAGATTTAGATAGAACTGTTCGTCGATTAAATTAAATAGAAATTAATTGATCTAGTGTAAACGAGAATTTCTTGTGTTATTTATCGTGTCCTTTTTTGTTGTTTAAAAGAGTGCAATAAATCGATTACAAGATTTGTTTGGCGCCTGAAATAGGTAAACAATAAAGTGGCTGAAATTCTTCCGTTTCAAGTTGCGTAGATGAATGCGGGGCCGCCCCGCTCACTTTGGCGGGGGGAGTTGTGATACCTTGATCAAAGGAATCACAGAACTCCCGTCCGAGATTGGGTCAGTATATTTGGGTGGTAATTGGTGAGGATGAGGGTTTAGAAATTTATATTCGACACAAAGTGCCCTGAGATTGATCATTCTGACGTCATGATACGACCCAAATTGCAACATCAGCGCTACGAGTTTAGACGATTCCAAGATAAGGTCGGATGTAGAAGAAGGGGGACTTACCTAGTAGAAAAACAGGCAAACCTCCCTGAGGGTAAAGACCGACACGCAATTCGTAGCGAAGAGTTATCTTGAACACCCGTTGCCTGCTCCAAGTTCATTTTCAGAAAACCCTAAGAGCAGTACTGTTCGCCCTCGCTTGTCTGGTGACTGTTAACGCTTTCGAAGAAGAAGGACGAGAAGACAGACTGTTGTCAGGAGAGCGACCCAAAATAGTCGGGAAGCCTTTCCAAGATTGGTACTTTTCTATCAGGCTGACGTTTCAGCGTCTTCGCCTTGGCCGGAGCCTGAAATTTTTAAAACAAATGAGCTCTTCCTCGCTGCAACGCCGTAAGCCATCCTACAGTCGAAAGCGGTACGATTGGTTCAACCTGTTGTACTCGCCAAGTGCGGATCGACCACTTCGCAGCTGACCTAAAGACAAGTGTCAGAATTGAGTTGGGGGGGGGGGTGGGTCTATGGCGCTTGAAAATGGCAGCAGAGGTGTGATTTGTAATTCTAAAGAAGAAAAATCATGAACAATCCGTTTGCAGTGCCAAAAAATATGTCTGCGTCCTCTGCAGCAAGGGAGCCTCGCATACGCATGAGTACCGGACGAGTTTTCTGAACGTGTTTTCCTGAATTCCTCAATCGTGTTTTGCTTCTGAAATGGACGATGCGTGCATGATGGTAAGGTGCAATACGACTGTAATGCTATGTATCTTGTGAAAATGCCATGCTATTCCACCTCCAGCGGTGGGCGGTCATGGCTTAAGCTAGGCGGCGTTGGCTCAAAATGGTAGGTCGGAGGCGTAATAGCGGTACGCCATCGAGTCAAGACATTGCTTCTCCTCTGCAGTGTGCGCCCTCCGAGAGAATTGATTGACAGGGTCGGTCTGGTGGCCTGATCCCGACCCGTGCCTTTAGGTCTGAGGTGACATTTACCACCACCATATCTGGACCTGACGGTAGGTCCAAAACAAAGGTCGAGAAAGGGCGCGTGTTTGCAGGCAACGGTCATGACGCAGTGGCTGCTTGGAAATCACTTTATGACAGTAAAGATGCACTCCAGCTCTGAAAAATATACTAAATAAATTATCCTGTTGAGCGAATTTCATGAAACAGATATATAAAGCAAGAAATTCCATAGAAAGACAAGGCAAAGGCAAGAGGAGCAATTCAGTGAGCCACAACATCAATTGACAAGACGAACGATTGCAGGAATCAATAGTACCGGCAGTGAAACAAAATAATATGCTAATTAGAATGTCTACAGTATGCTATAATCAATGGCGAACTACGTTCCAACATTATAGATGGTGCTTCTATGAAGTACATACAATTGTATTATTAGTTTATATACAAATACAATTGTCTGAATCACTTCCGACGACTTCTGAATACACAAATCCATATTACTATAGTTAGTACAGAGATTACCAAATTGCCAATGGTGAATGCCAGAATGACAGCCGAATCCAGCAAGGATACCTGGAAAGAGTTGGATTCTCCACAAGATTTTCTAGAAAGAATTATAGACGTACCGAAGTCGAACAACTTGGTAAATGATCCACAACTGTCACTGATTCTGTGAACACGTCAACGGTTCCAACCCCATCCGGAGCTCTCGCCTCTCGAGCCTGAAACATCACATTGCATGAGTAGGAGGGTAATTACGACATTCAGGAGCAGGGCGAATAACGGTCGAGAAATTTCTCGGCTATGGCTCTCTGTCGTGTGAGAGTAGTGCCGAGAGTGAATTAACGCGTGGAGAGCGCAGCCGGCTCGCTGGTGACGAGAGTTAATATTCGCACAGGAGAGCGCCACTGAACAGGCGAAAATCCGTGACGAGCCGTTAAAGAATTCTCGACCGGTTTTCACCCTGGTCAAGAGCAAGTTCACTACGGCTCTCTTTGGAACCTTTCTAACAAGGGAATCATATTGGTGGTTTTTGAATGCTGCCCCCTCCTTTTTTCGTCTTGTCACATGGCCTTTATTCAGCTGGTACTTGAAAAATGATATAGGTACCTTTCTTCTACGTCCGTGATGATGGTGATGGCCATCTTCGCCAGGTAATGAGGGACAATCTTTTGGCGGTGTTATACCGTCACAGCCACCGTCATACTTTAGGCAGAGCGTTATCTGAAAGTATCATCGACTGAAATATCAAAAGTATCAGTAGCTGGACTATGGTGAAGCCGTGCCCCGGTGGTGTATCGGTAGCACAAATACCCAGAAAGCGAGGGGTGCGGGTTCGATTTTCGCGTTTGACGAAGAGGTTCTTTCTCGCGGAGAGCCAAAAAGCAGATAGCAATGGATAACAGTTTCAAAAATGTCTCAATTACCTGAGGATGACCAGGTGTGATGAGGTACTGCTCATTCTGGCAATTTGACAGGACCCCGGACTCCCATTACCCAATGAGAAAGTCCAATTTCCCTTTCGTTTTTTTTCATTTCTTTCTTCCCTTGGTTGCCCTTCCTGCAGAGTTTCTCGACTATTTGGAATATGGCGCGTTTGTGGCGCGCTTTCGAACGCATAAATAAATAAAGAAACAAATAAATGAATAAAAATAAGCCGCACCTGACACTGGAATTGCAGAACTGGACGGTCGGCGTATTTGAAGACGTGGTAGGCTTTGGTCGCTAGGCGAAGTGAGCTGTCATATTCCGGCGTGGACAAGAGAACAGCATCGAGACCGCACCTGAGGGCTCATTCGATACAGAATTCAGAGGGAGGACGTGGGGCCGAAACCGCTTACCCTTTTGGTCCGAGTATATCGACTCGATCGCCGAATCCGTTGTCCACATAGCATGAGTGAACCAACATTCCAAATGTGTCCTTTTTCTCGACTTCAATGCACTCCCAACTTAAAATTGGAGAATCCGAAGGTTGACACAGGAAGGAAGTGGACATAATATTGGTGTGCGTTAGGTTCCACAAAAAAGCCTCACCGATGGAAAACGCTCTCTCCAAGGGTAGCGTAGCGGACGATATCGCCATCTGGGCTGCCTTTTCTGAGCGTGTAGGAGCACTGCGGCATTTGGTACACTTTCTCGCGGAATTGGGTGGTGATCATACTGAAATCGAAATTATAAAAAAAGATAAAAAGAAGAAAATTGTTTGGTGCTGATTACTGCTTTTTGAGATGCGCCACGCATACTACTTCCAATCAGGTTCAAAACTGACATCTGAATGCAATTTGGTTCATACAAATATATGTTGAAACTGGCTAACGTGCAAATTCTCATTTTCGCAGGCAAATCTACTGCCAATGAAACGACAGGGGGTGGCGGTTAGGGAAGGAGCACAAGAGAATTTTTTAGCCAAAGCTGGAGCCAACTTTGAGCTTCACATCACCACGGTGCACGTGATAAGCCGTGCCTTTAAACCTTTCCTTCTACACTAATTTAGTCTGCAGAAATATTTAGAAGTGAACCTCTTTTGAAATAAGCACAAACCTGACAGATAGAGGGACGGTGACTTTCTTGTCAGCTTCCATGTAGAAGCATTGTATTTTTACCATTTGATCGACTTTTGTCATGAACCTGAAAGTTCATACAACAACAGTGAAGGCAAAAAAGAACAAGCAAGATACCAAATATTACGACACTTTCACCATAACAACTCAGTATGCTTTGTTAACCAAATTAAAATGACACTGAATAGTATATCATTAACACCATTTGCACGGAATACAAGGTTTCAAGCGTGCTTTGCTCAGATATCTTGTAATTCATAGAAAAGTCCCTACCATACCTCTATGAAGGCCACAGAAGGTTAACCCGCAGTTTTTTTCTGCAATCGAGCCTTACAATTAAAGTAATGATTCCTGAGCTGCCTACTACCTCCAGTGCTTCCCACCGGTGGCATTTTAATTTTCAGCTGGTACTTATCTGATTTTTCCGAATTCCACTCCCCTTCACTTTCACTGTCTTATTCATGTAAAAGCGCTCCCTTTATAGATATTTGACTCTCAGAACATTCAGTAGTACTCCCTACACTTTGTGACTCAATGGCGCGCTCCGTTTCGTTACCATTTCCTCCCTCCTTTGGATGCGCTGCTGCATCCTAGCCACATAGGTCGTGGTACTTTTGCGCCTCAAAATGCGTCACAAACATGGATCCTTCTACATCCCATGAATCCATACACGCTCACCATGGCGGTGTCTCCCATGCGTCGTATCCTGGTCTGCGATGTTCGTTCGTCGTAATCTTTTTTCTTTCCTCAGCGCCCAATATCTCTTTCGCCACTATCTTCCTCTGATCCGTACACAGAGTAGGAAAAGGAGGCTCTTTCCGGTGTTTCTGATGGTTCATTTCCCTTACCATAGCTGGCTATCCATTTCGCATTCCTGTTTTCATATTCGGGTGAAGCTCCCACATCAACTTGATCGATAGCTTAGGCATGTGAACTTAAGAGGGCATTTACCATGAAGGTTGCCTTTGTTTACTTTTTTGAGGGCAAAATTCGGGGTTTGACCTACCTAATAAGCCTTTAGAGTGGCTAGAAGGGCGTGGAACACGCTGCAGAAGACGCGCCACGTCCCTGCATCAAATCGCGTCACTAAGACGCTAGTCGCCAAGAATTTAGGCACGCTCCTCCAGTTGAGACACTCCCCGCCCACCGCACGACATCTTGTCTGCTTCGCAATGTTGATCTGCTATGCTATCTCCACTCGGGATTCTCTACCGCTCTCCGCGCTCACATGATCTCTCATAGCTCAGCTGATTTACTGAACTTCCCCGCAACGTAGAGCAGAAGACTCGTATTTCCCGTGCATTTTACCATTTTTCTCCTTTTTTCTCCTCTGGCGGTCCACCTCCCACCCCTACTTTCACATTTGAGTGGAATATCTCACAGTTTGATCCCTGAGTTTTGTCTTTGAACTCTGATGGTTTTTGCTCACGGCTTTGTCCGCTGCTGTGGTCTTCTCTTTATTCGTGCCTTTTCATGGCGTTATTTTAAATCAGTGGTGAATAAATAATTGAAAATCGTACTCACAGTGTATGGAACATAAAGACGACTGTCATTTCCACGAAGATCCCACGTGGGTTCAGCTGAAATAAGGAGAATAACTGTTTAGAACCACATGGGAAGAAGCTGTCCACAAACCGATCGATATCTGTGCACGTTGCAGGCGTTGAACGGCACGGTGATGCCAATGCTCCTCGGATCGGAGAACTTCTCCGGACCTGCTCGGCATTCCTCCTGATGGAAATGATCCATAACGAAAACATAGCCATCGAAGGGCTTCTTGGTGGACGCTCGAACTCCGACTCGGTCTGGGCCACAAATGATGTCCGGAGTGCCAGGCCCTTGAAGAATACCGGGTTAGAATGCTGTTTGAATACAAGGGTTTAAGCTTAGAAGGGTGCGCATCCTTCTACAAATTTTGGGTCCATTTGGAATTGTACTTGGACTCAGGCTAAAACTTTGCGGAGACCGACCGTTTTGACCTTGTTTCCTGCACCCAACGAGGTAATACGTGTTGCCCTTCGTTCGAAATTACTTCTGAGCCCCTATCGTAAATTTCCAGCGCAATATGGCCATGGGACCTGCCAAATCAGGGTGACTGCCCCTTCGCAAGAAAGGAACTTTTGGTAGGCAAGGAAAAAAGTTGACTTACTGAACTCGGTTTTGCACATGTCCCACGTAAGTGAATCGGCGAGCGACTTGTCGAGTTGTTCGAACGACTCGACCGTGAAAACTCTCACAGGATTACCAGTGATCGGAAATGTAAATTTAAATGCATTACACTAGAAATCCACTACTGGTTATTTGCTATGCTGTATTTGAATAAATAAATAACAAAATAAATAAAGTAATCACGCATATAGATAACAAAACCTACACAAAAAGATCATGAGGCTAATCCAAAACGAAACTGTCAATATTGTGTTTTCATGTTTCCCTATTCTGATGCAAACAATTCTTGGACGCTCTGCACGATTTCTTAGTACTTGTAAAATACATCGAGCACCAAACCCTAGAAACCACAGTGCAGCTGATCGCATGGGCGGAGCCGGCGCTGCGCCACCACGAAAATCTCATTGGTCGGCCTGAGCTCTTCAACGTGCTCTACCACATTTATCCTTACCAGGATGAAGGGTTATTCAATGAGGTACCTAGAGAGGCGGACGCAAACCCCGCCCACACGGTTAGCGTGAACTGTGATTCTAAACGTTCTCATTAGGCTGTTTGTTCTACTTTGTTACAGGCGCAGTTTCGGGAATGCGGCGAATTCCCTTCTATGTATCTACTGCAACTAAGAAAGAAGTTGGTAATAGAGGGAAGTAGTAGAAGAAAGTGGCAGCAAGCTAAAAAAAATTGAAGCCTGTTGGTAAGACCTTACCTGGTGAAGCTGGTGTACGTTGACAAGATTGGTAACGCCTATTGCATACAACATTATGTGAGCGTCTCGAAGCAGTTGAGCTTGTTCGGAGACTTCATCCTGAGAAAGATAGGATTTCATGACACTGGAGGAAGCTTAACCTCTTGACAGGCTTCGGTCAGCAGCAAGTTCACCAAGCACTGCTTGCCACTATAGAGAGTAATGGAAGCACAAACATACAGGGGTGGCCACAAAAAAAAAGAGACACTCTGCTCCTGACTCATATCAGCAAGCTCTAACTCGCACAGGCTGCCGGAGTCCATGGATCTCCTTCAGCAAAATATTCCTTAAATGTCTCTCCATGTGTAGATGCAAGCCCCCATTCATGGCCCTCGTGGTCTTCAGAATATGACGTCATTTGTAATCGTCGTCGGGCTCATAGAAGTCTTCTGTAATTGCTCCAGCCTGAAGCATCTAGGCGATTACTTCAATCTATTGGCTAGTGGATATCTTTCTAGAGATAGTAGCTCTGAATATTCAAAACTCCTTGCAACTGGCTTTTCAAGGAACTTTATAATGGTCCATGATCCCATAACGACCACGTCGAGCTCGAAACGTGCACAACGTTTTGAGTGAGAATTCCACCAACGTCCTGGGCGTAGAAAGCTGCTATTATACATTTCGACAGAGTGGAATGTGCTCTTGAATATACAACTGGGAGCATTTGTTTTGAATTCAGCAAAGTCTGGTTAGAGAGGTTCCAACGTGAAGTGTAGTGTCTCTCTCTTTGGCCACCCCTGTATAGAACGAGTAGATTACTATAGAAGGATGAAGGGATTGTGCACAAAAGTTGCACGATCTCTGCTATTCCACGAATCGCTGATTTAAGGTCTGTCCTTAACGGTGCGAAGGAAAAAAAAACGAAAAATTGTCTCTGTTCAATTCTTTTGTTTATTTGTTTATTTATATGTACAGTGTACACTCATCTGAGTGGCCAGTATAGATAACCAAGGACAGGTATAGAGCTACAGCAGAACCCATACAAGGTCAAGAAAACCGAGCCGAACCTGCAATAGTATTAAGCTGAATTCCGTATTTGTACGTGGGTAGAGGTGGAACAGACCCCTCTATAAGGGTTGGGCCACACACGCTTCAGCGACTGAACTGGCAGCTTTCAGAATGAAGGAACCAACATCCAGTACCCATACCAGCTGGCCATGGTGCCCCATCCAAGAGTGAGTAATTGGACAAAGTCGGCAATTTGGCACATGGGTATGCCAACCTGCCTCATAGAACCGCCTTGTCGGACTTGTATTGAAAATGCGAAAGACTGAAGGCACTTGTCGTTGATTGTTTAATTGCTAATGGTTCATGGAAAGCTGTGTTGGAGTGAAACGGTGCTCCGGCCGGTAGAGCAACTTGTAGCGCACTTTTTCGCTAAGTGAGAGGTGTTCGAGTACGAGTCCCGCCAGAGGCCTAACCTTTATTCATACCGTAGTGTTCTTATCAAACAGAAGCCACTACTATATTGCAATTCCCGCTGTGAAACTTAGCAATGTTGGCGCAGTTACTTTGATTCCTCCAGCCATCATGTGAAGCCGCCCCCTTTCATCCCCAATGACCCCTAGAAGGTGTTTTCTCTCCTTTGTTTCACGGGGTTAATAGCTGCGCGATCGCTCTTAATGGGAGGCTTCGGGGGATGGAATCAGTTTTCACGATAGGAGTATAATCTAATTCTGCTACCTTAGTGGGTCAGTTGAAAGCTATTTCGTTTACGGTTCTTTTTGCGTTCCAAATGCGCCATAATGTGCTTCGTACTGCTGACGCTCAAACCTCAAAACCTTCATGGTATGGGAATTATATGAAAGGATCCATAAGCAACAAGTATTTCTGTGGTACCGCATAGTTCCCAGGCAAAAATAAAATTGAAAAAACAGTGATCTCGGGACTTCATCAAAGAAAGGGTACTATTTCAACAGTAGAAATTGTTCAATTCGCCTCGTACCTATACCAAACGACAGAAATAAAATGCTAAATGCTGAAATGTCAGGGCAAATCGTACCTGACTTTGTCCATCTGTTACCACGACAGCCACTTTTGGGATATCTCCTCCTCTTGCGCCGTCAAATCCTCGATCAAGTGCCAATTTTAGCGCTTGACCCGTGTTCGTGGCGCCGGAAAGAAAATTGATCCGCTGTATTGCCCATTCCAGCTGAAATCATTTGTAATACGACTATTCCTTGGAGCATCATACCTTCCAAAAAACGGTTGGTCCACATTTTTCGCGGGGATTCCATGCAGTGTAAATTTTCCAAAAAATATGTAGGTACGCTGTACACAAAACAACGTTCATGCATACATGCAGATGTGTACGGTAGCACAGAATTAGAGTGACAAAGTCTGAGCCTTTGAGTCTACAGTATCTTTCGGGCTATACAGGGGCCAATAAAAAAAGACATTTTGTCTCCCCACTCAAATTGATTTAATCGCATTTCGCTTGATTCAAAGCGAGTGCGCCCAACATAGAAACGGTGAGCACATTTCATTTCATAAGAATTTCTTCATAGTGGCCATCTACGTGGACGGCGTCAGGAAAATTTGCCCCGTAAACTTTGTGCACTGGCCGATCTCGACGGGGTCCTCGACGGATTGCGCAGCGTTACTACGGGTTCCGAAGAGTGGTTCCGAGGGGGTTTGCATAGTTGGAGGTAATGTCCCCAGAAATCTATCACACATTGAATCGATTCAAAAAATTGTGTAAGAGCTTCTGGCTGAGGCAATTACGGTAGGTCACCCTGAGCTCGATGACGATGAGAGATGACGTCATATCCTGAAAACCGAGAGGGCAGTGAGGGAGGGATTGCGTACACCTATAGAGGGACAATTAGGGAATATTATGCTGAAGAACTTCCACCGACATCGGCAATCCCTGCGAAGAAAAAAGGGCCGAAGTGCGACATAGGCAAAATGTCTTTTTTTGGCCTGCATGTATGTAGTATGAGCTGGCCGTAGCGTTCAAAATTCGGCATTATTTTATAGGTTCTAGACGAACCTGCGTTGGATGGGTGTACTGATTAAGAGCAAACTCGAGTCGTGGTGTCTCCGCATATTGAATGATGGCCATCCGACTGCCTTCGCTCGATATATTCATCCGTTGGGCCAAGTGCATAGCAAAAGCAATCTGAAAACTTACTGTTGTTTTGGGAACCGTTCTGGAAGTTCATACGACAGTTTTCTTGAATTGAAAATGGCTTCTGTCTTCTTTCTTTTTATTATTTATTATTCTATTTTAGCGCAAAGTTTTCTTGATTCTCTCATCCCATTGGGACAACATACATTCGTGCTCTTACGTTCTCCCCGTTCCTGCACTTGTTTTTCCCCCATTCTTCGCTTTCCCTTACAAACAAAAGCACAAATACATCTAAAGGTATTTTTATGAGCCAATTTAGCTTTTGAAAAACCACTACGTTGCTCGAAAATGGTTCGCTGACCTGATTCCGGAAGGTGTCATCGCCGATAGATCCAGACCCGTCCAGTACCAACAGGAGGTCGACGGATTTATTGCTTACACATTCTGAAGTACCAGTCATTCAAATTGAAGTATATCGCACTACTACAAGGAATAAATTGCTGAGAAGTTTTCTTAGGAACCTTCCCTTACCAAGGTCTTGGCTCATTTACAATCGGTAACCTTAATTTTTTGTGGAATAGCTGAGAGATACCATCGGAAAATAATATGTAAGAACTTGCCGTGTATCAATTCGGAGTCAACGAGACCGTTATCGATGGGGTTTGAAGAAACGCCCAGGAAAAGCAGCAAAAGCGGCCAAATGATCTTCTGAAATCAGACGAGACATTGCATTCCTGACGAGAACATAATAGAAGTATTGTTTTCAAAGTTTTGTACTATGAAATATTGAAAAGCACACCATCACACGACAGCTCATCTTACTGTTGATCATTGCATTCCTGACGTTCGACATTCGTGGCTCAATCCAGCACTATCATAATCAACGAGCTGCTTTTACTCAATTTCTAAAAGTATGAGCCTGTTCTGGTTCGGAGATCAGAAGATCAAGAGCATGGATGAAAGAGGTGATCGCTTTCACAGAGAAGCTAATTCATGAAAGGCTTTGCAGGAAGCGAAAGCAAGTATAAGATGAATAAGGTTTGGAAAAAGTGAACACTGTATGTATGGTAGTATTGGTGCGAAATTGACCGACAGTGAAGCAAAGCAGATGAATATATTTAACACGCTCAGTTCAGAGGCTTGCTCACCTTTGTAGTGTGGCCGTCGTGAAGCAGTAAGGCCGATGTCAGACTTTGCGAATCGCGCGATTCGCTAGCGAGTCGCGCGATTCGCAAAGTCTGATATCGCCCTAAGAGAGTGAGCGGGAGAGGAGAGTGTGAGACGAGAGATCACAACAGATGAGGGGACGCAAAGAGCAGCATGCTCGAACGAAAATTGCATCTGCGCAGCAAATTTTTAAAGGCCCTAGCTCCCGTGTTGGGTAGTTTCCAAGTACATAAGTTCCATATTTGTGATTGTCATCCAGGGCCTCTAAGCAACAGACTGAAAGGATTCGTTCACACAACTTCTGCTTGGATTGTGCCTCCAGAGAACAATGCTGCCAGGGATGACTCCATTAGAGCAGTTCATTCAAAAGCACGAACACGATTCCAACAGGTCTTTGTGTGGTCTCTGCATATTGAACTCAAAGCATGGTGTGAAATGGGCTGGGAACAAAAAACAAAGGGGAGAGGACGCTTGAATCATAGCATTAGTGATTGATACTGTATTGCATTGTTATATTGATACTAATTCAACTGGACTATTAGAGAATGAGTATGGAGTGGACAGGACAGGCGAGTTAGCAGAACATATAAGCTTTGCACTCAACGGATGTTACCAAATTCCAAACAGGAGCAAAAGGACAATCGCTCAGTCAATCAAATTCACGATCCACGCATTCCATGTTCATTGAAAATCGCTTTGGCTTTTGGATGTATAGCTGTCCTACAGGGCTAGTCTGCTTATATTTCAGTGTTTTTGAACTTCTGACCGAATCTCGTTGTTGCTGATTAGCCATATCCGGAAGATTAGTACCTGGCTTACCTAGCCTTGGTTGGATTCGAACTGACTTCGGGTCACCGGCGTAGTGATGGTGTTATTGGCAGTACACCACCATCACCATTAATGCAGAAGTTGAAAATATCGACGACGTCATTGTTATCCATTAATGAGAACAAATCAGCAAGCAGTAACTACATAGGCATCACTGCAGTTTTACATTTCATGGTCCCACGATGTTATTGCATCATTCAACAATTGAGTTATAGGTGCCTTTAGTGAGGAAAAGAGGAAAAGAAACAGTTTATACACAGAGAAGATGAAAAGTTCTTCCTTTCGGCGACGGTCGAGTCACGGGCAGTCTATGGAGGCAGAAAATCCATGAGGCACAGGGTGCAGAGTCGAACGAACACAGTAGGAATGAGAAAACATAAGGGGTGAGTGCTCATAGTGATTACCATCGTATTCTCATCGGCGAGCAATGTGGGCTAAGCCAGGGTCAAAGACCAAAATAGCAGACGCTAGCCTTAGCATCAGCCACACTTTTTGATTGAAAAAGTGGTAACCCTTCCCTCCACATTTGCAGCGCGGCAAACTTTATTCACGGATAAGGTAGGCCGCGCTGGATTCAGAGCCCTGAGTGCTAACCACAACCCACAGGATCGACAGCAAACACATCCATTGGTATTGATTGTCAACGTCAGAGGACGGACATTTTATTTGGAAACCGAATAGAAACTCGTGCTCGGCTCGTGACAACGTTCAAAAGAGTAGCTCCTGGGGAGATTTGAACTCCTGTCGTATGTTTCAGAGCCCTGAGTGCTAACGGCTACACCACGGCACCGACAGCAACCGCATCCATTCTACTCACTGATCACAAGATTGCTCTAATGCAAGTCCTCAAACGTGCATCGAAGTTCCAGAAAAAGTCTTTGAAAAAGTGGATTTTTCTGACTGTCGGAGAGACTTCTTAGCAGTTTAGAGCTTAGCTAATCTAGGTTTCGAACTCTCTCAAAAATTTAATGCTCTTCTACTTGAATGACCGCCAAGACATGTTGGAAAATTATCGCTTTCTTCTGCCTTAGCACTGCAGTATTTCAGTAAGTGGTCACTGAACAATTGTCGTGGCAATTTTATTCCCACGACGATTTTTTATGGGATTACAATTCCTGACCAGGTTTCGATGAATTACACAGCATCTGGAAGAAACAGGCCCCTTTTGCTTTTTTCCTACACTTCGAGAACATAATCAGTTCAGCAACGATTTTGGACGATTTTTTTTCCAAAATGTGTCATTTTGAAGGAATGTGGTGTAGTCCGATGGCGCTGCTTCCACGCGTATGATTCGAATATCAGCTAAGGGATCGTACGTCGACTCGGCGAAGGAAGCTTTCTATCCTTTCAGGATCGGACAATTGGTACTAGATTTGTCTGGGACATTTAAAACACTGACTTTCACGTGAGCTGGCCACCACACGTCATCGTTAGGCCAAATCGCATTCGAAATGCCACTACATTTCTAAACAGAAGCGGAAGACGCATCATAAAAAGAGTACCCCTATAGCTCTTTCCAGTTCTGCTCGACTCTTACAATCATCCCGTTGTAGAGCCATTGATAAATGCATTGTTCGAAATTCGATCTAATCCGACGATTTAGAAGATATCGTCCGCAACAAACTTCCACAGACATGCCAAAAGAATATGAGGGGCTATGAAGATACGCAGGTGTTGAAGCTTCCAATAGCTCGGATTAATCTCGCATGAAATGCGCCACTTATCCTACTTCTATTTGGAATTGTAAAGGCATTTGCATGCGATTTGCAGCTGACAGAACTTGCGGGATAAAAAATTAACCTATAAGCTTCTTCACCACTTGCAGGCTCTGCGAAAGGTATACAAGTCTTTTAGCATTTTCCGCCATATGTTAAAGGCACTGAGAAAAAATAAAAAGTGGCGTTTCAAAGCAAATTTGGAACGAAGCAATAAGAAATTTGACAGAAACTAGGAAATCCTAATTAAAATGGTTCAGTGAAGAGAATCCCAAATTGAAATAGTTCAGTAAAGTAGGGAGAGAGCATATTATAATTGCTAGTCATCACTTAGAAAAGAAAAAGAAGTTGATCCAACACAACGAAAAAAAAACTGAGAGTTCTTTTACAAGAATGCTGGGCTGAGCAAAACTTTCTCCCAGTTGGGACTCGAGTCCGCACCCCTCGTGCACATCTGGGCGAAACTTTTATTCGCAACCGTCAACATAGCAGTTAACAAACAAAAACAAGCCGAAATGATGATTCCTCGCTTTCTTGATCTCACAATCAGAAAGCCGGAACTGCACAGCATCCATCTCGCGCTCGTCAGCATCGCTACAAAGCGAGTACGATCTTAGTCACCGGTTGATATATGGCCATGGACAACTTCTCTTGTGTGACCAATGTAGGAACAGCGCTAATAAACCCAGTGAAAGTAGTTTGTGACTCACTGGTTCGACTAGGTCCATTCTGTGGTTATTTCTCAATAATTTTCAGAGAAGTAAGTAAACCACAATGATGAAAGGAAGGAGAAAGTATGGAGACATGTTATTAAAGGAAACGGATAAGGTTTGGTATAATTGTTTTCAAAATAAAATGGATAGGTGACAATGGAAGGAGGAATGTGACCATAAATCAATGCAAGTTCGGGTGACAGGGATTCCAGCCGGGGAATGGGGGTGGAGAAATTGGAACTGATCGAAAGTGATTAGCAGCGATTCTGAGACTGAAAGTGAAACCAGGCCAAAGTCTCGATGTGGCACAAAGGCTACGTTGAGAATGCTAGAGTCAAACAAAAACACAGAAAGCCAATCCTTTGAGCCCGTCAGAGCTGCAGATAGCTCGTGCTGAGCTCTATGAAGCTCTTATTTTATCCTGGGATCGTAGGTCTTAACAGAAGAAAGTCGATGACTTGAAAAACGATCAGAAGTAGGTTTTCGCAAAAATTCTTTTCATAAGTAAATTTTTCAAGCTGTCAGAACGTCGGCAAGAAGGAAAGCGTTGTTCAGAATCCTGTAACAGAGTCGAGGCAGTAATAGGGTGACGAAAAAGCGGGTCGTCGTCGGGTACTGGAACAAGTTTGGTACAAAAGTTGACCATAGTCGTTTAATCCCTATGATAGGAGGAAAAACATGACCATCGCTGATTAATGCGTTCTCGTAACGGCGACGATTGCTGCGCGGCTGCTGCGGCTCTATCTGGTGTCCACCACCCGCTCACGTTCTCCGACCCCGATCAAGGCACGAAGAAATGGGAGACATAAACGCTCGCCGCCTAATTAAATCACAGAAAGTTGCTTGATGATCCTGATCAAGTTCATGCACTTGGAACGTGATCGCAACCGCAACATTCGGACAAGAGTGATCACAAAATGATTATGAAGTTGGGATAGAAGGATAAAGGGATGAAGCATTTGCCGTCGATCAATCCCTTCTCGAGAAACGCCTTCGAATCCAATTCCATTTGTCCATTCGTAGTGGCATTTTGAATGCGATTTGGCCTACACACTGACTTGCGGGCGCTAGTCGATGTACAAGTCAGTGTTTTTACCCTCCCAGACAAGGCTGGACCAATTAACCGATCCCGGAGGGATGGAAGGCTCGGTTGGCGCAAGCGACGCACGACCCAGGATTTGATCCCCGGACTGCGCGCGTGGTAAGCGTACCACTTGCCACTTTACCAGTTCCGGCCATGAGTTTGGGATAGGAGGCGTAAAGTATAAAACACTCGACCTTGATCAGTCCTTTCTGCAGATGCGTCTGGTATTTCAATTTCATCAAATCGTGGTGACTTTTTTAGAAGCGATTCAGCCTACGCAATTTTGCGATTGCTAGCAGATTCGGTAGGAAGTTTCTTGGTCTTTCCAGACGAGTCCTGTACCAATGAATTACCATCTTATCGGACAAGCACCAATCAATCGATTCTGAAGGGCTGGAAGGCTTGATAGAAGAGAGAAGGATTCAAACTAGCTCTTTCAACTCTAAACTAAACTCTAAGACAGATCACCTCTGCCACGAAGATTTGTTCTAAGGGGAAAACCACATCATTGACTAGCAAGAATAGGAACATTTTTTAGGCCGAAGCAACTGTGCGTCCCCGAACATGGCCAGGCGACATCGCTGCAATTCTTTTGACCTTTCATAGTTTATCTATAGTAAGAAAGGCTAATTGTGTTGCCCAGTAAAGCTCAGGTAGAATTTTCATGTTGATTAACCACATCATCTTCCCCGGAGTTCATAAGCAGCTAACACGAACAGAATGGTGTTTTCGCTGTTACTGCGTTGGTGGAACAAACTATGGGCAGTGATCACGATGACTGAAGGGCGGTGCGGTATTGATGACGTCATTGAACGTCATTGGTGGAGTGATCTCAATGTACGCGGTCACAACCACACAGTGAAGGGATGGCCATGGCGTTTAATAATGCCGTCAAATCATCATCATCATCACCGTCCGGCCATATTGATAGCTGCCACTGAAAGCAGATTCAGAGATCAATCAGGTTTGGTCACCGCTGCCGAAGAGAAAAAATTAGGAGCTAATCAGTCCTCCAGCAGTAACAATAGCGGAAGAAACTGCCAAAACCTGCCAAACCCGTTGAAAGGAGGTCCGCTTCTCGAATGACTCTAGAAAATGGACAAGTGCACTGTAATACAGGGGAACGGGTTGAGTTTTTGACTACTTATCAAATCCATTGAGATCACTGCCATCCCACCTTGACATGCACCCTCTGATGTGATGCAAATTATTTCTTACCACATCATGATTAACTGCGGAATGGGCGAAACCTTGAGCGCCCTAATTTTGTAAGTTCCTCAGAAGTTCCTAAGAATCCGATAAAGCGAAGGAGCAGCGCGCTTTCGGATTCCTGCATCTTTTCCCCGCGAGGGTTCCATTGTTCCAGATAATCGCAGACTCTGCCTTCAAGAAAAAATTCTTGCCGAAAGTTGAGACCATTGACATTGTACTCCTGAACCTCGCTGGTAGTAGAACACCGCACCAGGAGCTGGGCAACATCACCGTGTGTCAGTTGAGGTAATTTATCGAATATAAACTCTAGGTTATCTATGACAACTTCATCTAAACTTTCTTGGCATAAGAAAATGCACCGAAATCAACATCTATGTACGGGGGTGGCCGGAGGAAAGAGACCCTCGGAGCGGCGCTAATGAGACTTCGCTAAATTCAAACCGAATGTTCCCAATTGAAGATTAAAGAGCATATTCCGTACTATCAGAAAAGGTCATGATAGCCTTCTGAACCGACGAGATCAGAAGAATACACCATGAAAACCTTGTGCACGGTTCGAGCTCAACGTGCTCCTCCACGGATCGTGGACCATTATGAGGCTATTGAAAGCGCTGCCAGATTGGTCTTGCATAGTTGGAGGTACAGTTTCTAGGAAGATATCCAGCAGCTCACCGATTGATGTAACCTTGTCGCTGCTTCGGGCTGGAGCGATTACGAAAGAGATCCTAGAGCTCAACGACGACGGCAGATGACGTCATATTCAGAAGACGGTGAGGGCAGTGAAGCAGCACCTGCTTCTGCTTATGGAGGGACATTTAAGGAATATTATGCCATGAAACTTCCACCAACACAGTACCCTGGGGGATGAAAAGTTTGGTGATGTGTGCCATGGGCAAAGTGTCTCTTTTTTTGACCATCCCTGTATGCTGAGGTTCCATGAAGAGGTTGGGAACAGGTGCAGTGGAATGCCTTCCGTTCAAAATCTACGTGATTGCGTGAAAGGTGATCCGAGAAAGAGCGATCAGCACGAGATGAAAGTGAAAATTTATTGCGAAGGCGCGAATTCATCGTGTGCCGAAGAGATGAATGAGAGCGAAAGGCAACGATGTGATTGATAGGAGAATGATACCTGAATAAGATCTGCAACTGGGATTGGGATTTCGTCACGCATATCCTTATAATGGAATGTGAATTATTTTGATTAGTCTATCTTGTCTACATGGTAAGTCTATTTTGATTAG